>JABXWE010102215.1:0-45667 GCA_014611495.1 Limonius californicus
AGTAATCTAATCGAACATTATTTTGCAAATAAATGTATGATTTACATGTACATACATACATATATATATATATATATATATATATATACAGGTACCATTTTGATACAGTTGTATGTGGTAGGGATGGTACTTGTACTTTTTCAATATTTTCCACACAGAATACTGGCTTATGTCTGTTCGTTGGCTTATATCTGTGGTGCTACAGTTCAGATGTGCTACTACAGCAGCTATTATAGCAAATTCGTTGTCTTCATTAAGGCACGTACAGACCGGAGACCGAACGCAAACAAACGCCAACGAAGGCACATGTGGAACCGTTTGAGTTTGGTGTGTACGGGATTGGCGAACGCGAACGAACGTTTGCCAAGGGGTTCGTTGGCGTTCGATTGCGTTCGCTAGTAGAGCGGTACCTCAAAGAAAGATTCGTTTTGGTTTGGACAGGATTTGTCACCTTTCAGTCGTTGGTAAGCGTTTGGACTGTTTGGGACGTATTTCAATTAAATTTTTTTAATAATAGATAAAGATGGAGTGGAGCGACGAGTTATGTTTGAGATTAATAGAGTGCTACTGCGACAAACCCATACTATGGGACCCAACAAATTTGCATTATAAATTAACCAAAAAGAAGGTGGATACTTGGAAAAGCATTGCAGACGAATTTAAATGCGATATTCCGGAAGTTAAAAGAAAAATGGAAAGCTTGCTATCATCTTATCGCCGAGAAATGCCCCGTGAAGGTACCACACATTCCGGAATGGGACCAGACGATTTGTACCATTCAACATGGTTTGCTTTTAATGTTCCATGTTCCTAAATGTTCCTAAATGACAAGTTTCGACCAAGATTAACCAAAAACACTGAAAATGTAAGTACAAAACTTTATTTAAAAATATATATTCAATAATAGTACATATTATTATAATTAAATACAAAAATATACTTCCGGATTACGCGTACTTGTTTTGTCACGGTACACGATTGGTGTCAAAATATTTTGCGAATTCTTCTTGAATTTTTACTGCACTGGCTGCGGATTTTCACGCAACTTTTTTAAATGCAGTTAAACCACTGTTGTCGTCAGATTGGTGCCTCCATGAACCCTCTATCAATTCTCCGTTTATTTCAGTGTCAAAAGTTTCATTTGGGGTATAAATATGTTTAGAAGATTGATTCTTTCTAAGAAAATTATGTAAATAAATGCACGCCATTACTATGACTTCTGCTTTCTCTGGTTCTAAAAGCATTGGTTTTCTTAGCACTCTAAAAATGGCAGACAAGATACCAAAAACGTTTTCAACTATTCTTCTCGCTATTGAGAGCCTATAGTTAAATCCACGTTTTATGGACCCCTTTTCGTGTAAACCTGCAAATGATTTCATAATGTTATCTTTCAAAGGGAATGCATCGTCCGCTATAAAAACATATGGCATACGTGTTTGCGTGCCATGTAAAGTGTCTGGACATGGTATATTTAAGGTATTTTCTTCAAGTTTTTTGAATAACGATGAATTTCTGAAAACACCTCCATCGGAAACCTTGACAACCAACATGCATATAAAAAATTGTAACCGGCGTCTACAAGTGCAAACAAGACAATGCTGAATGTTGTTTTATAATTAAAAAAGTTGCTGCCACTTGCAATCGGTGCTTGTAAATGTATGTGCTTGCCATCCATCGCACCTATACAATGCGGGAAGTTCCACTTCCCTTCATAATCCCTAGCAACTTTTAACCATTCTTCTTGCGTGTCGGGCATCTGTAAAAGGAATAGCAGGAGTTAAAAAATTTAAGCCATTTCTAAAAGATGTAACCTATATCTAATTAAAGGGCGTATATATTTGTTTATTATTGTTCACTTTATTTTAAGACCAGGGAGATGGAACTCAGCAAAATGATGAATCAGAAGCAAACAGCTCAAAAGAAGATGAAGATGGTTTAGAAGACGAGAATGCTCCAGAAGACAATCCACAGAAGAATCACAGAGCTCGGTCAGCAGAGTCGAAACAAGCAAACGTAAAGTGTTTACTTCTCCAAAATTACTATCTAAAAAACGACTCCAAGAAGATCCACGCATCAACGCAGCTTTTAATGTTTTACAAGCTCTTGGAGAAAAAAGAGCAACAAAGGTTGACAAAGACGAGTGCGTGCTGTATGATGAGTATGTTGCAAGCCAACTAGCCAAATTTGATGAACGTATGCGTGCCATCGTTAAACACCAAATTGGAAATGTGTTATTCGAAGCGGAAATGGGTAGAACGTAACACCAGGCACTACAACCTTTAAATAATTGGAGTGAATCTTCGTCACCTATGGCATCACCGATACCTTCGCCATCGGCAACACCAACAACTAATTATGCCCGACAGTACGAGCAAGGGGCAGAGGAACTGTTCTATAGTCATCCTTATCACCAGTAATTAATTTAATATTATGTAACCATATGTATCATAATGTATCTACCAGTGTGAAAATAAATGAAAATTTAAAAATCTTACTTTGACATATTCGTGAAGTACTTCAACTATAGCTGCACAAACTTCAGGGATAATACTGGATATTGATTGTTTTGATATCTTGAATGTAAATGCTAGACTTGAATAAGAATTTCCAGTAGCCAAATAATGAAGTGTAAGAGCTAATCTTTCTTTAGCTGGTATAGCTTTCCTGTAGTTGGTATTCTGCTTCTCATTTTTGGTGTTACTAAACGAAATAGCATATCAAATATGGCTAGAGTCATTCGGCAAAAAATTCTAAAATGACCAGAATCTTCTTCTTGCAGATCATCCAATAAGTTACTTCCACTATATACCCTTCTGTTTCTAAATGGTGCAGTCATCCACCAGCGCCGGCGTCTCCTTTTCTTTTTCTTGGTTATCAACGAATGCATTATTATGAATCCCGCATTTGCCATTAAGAAATCCTCATCATCGCTGGACATACTAATATTATGACTAATTAATTACTGTATTATTTTAAACGTAAATTCGAATTCGAACAGAGTACCACCGAACGTTTACCAACCGCTCCGAACTGCCAGTGCTCGAATGTGAAACTTTGGTGTGGACAACTGCAAGCATACGCTGACGAATTGTTTCCAACCCCGAACGCCAACGCCATATTTGCGTTCGTTTGTGTTTGATCTCGGTCTGTACGCGCCTTTAGTTGTACGCTTCTTTCGTGGCGTACCAGCGTCATTTAACACTGCCTGTAGGTAGAAATCTTTGCAGTACTCATTTGAAAGACAACACACTGGAACGTCTTCGGGCTAGGAAACGTCAGCGTAAACTCTGACAGCTAATAAGCAATTTCTTTGGCACTCCCCGAATATAAATACCATATCAACCATTTCGTCTTTTGAAAAATGCATATTACACTCACTTGAATAACTGAATTTTCGACCTAACAACGAATAACACAACAGAAATGCTAGTTTGTTGACAGTTAGCAATTGTTTTAACGAAAGCCTGATGATTCGTTGCTTTTTTGGTTAATTTCGTTTTTGTTCTAAAAAGCACGGCAAAGCATACAAATATTTGTAGTTTGAAATGTCAGTAAATAACTCAACTTTTATAAAATCCTATATTCGTTAATATATTTTTTAAACAAAATAACATTACATCTTATTACTAACTTTTCTAATGTTTTCTATTAGCTTCTTAATCATTTAAAAACTGAACACGCAAGTCATATAAAACCGCCCATACGTTTAAAGGGCATTGAAGGACAAACTCGAAAATGTAAAAATATACAGTAAAAATTAGATATTAAGAGTTGAATTTTACTGAACGTCATCGTAAATTAGGAACATCCTGTATAAAATATTTAAATTCTGAACAGTACGGCATCTATTTGTAAATGCTTTCGGATAAATTGCAAAATAAGTTTGAAAAATTGTATGCTGTTCTTTAGATACTAACTGTTAAGGACAGACCGTCGTTTTTCAATATTTAAAAAACCTTAATTATTACCGAAACCATTAGCGATAGATACTTACAACCCTATATCTTTAAAAAAATAGGAAAACTAAAAATGTAATAATATATAGGATGTTCTATTTATATAAAATAAAGAAGTTGTCTATTGCCCCACTACAACAAAACACCCTGTATAGTTAGCAATAATTTTAAGTTATGCACAGTAATCTCTCTCTCTCTCTATATGTATATATATATATATATATATATATATATATATATGTATATAAAATAAAATTTAATCATTTATGTTTTCTTTTAATTTAAGCTGTACTTTTCAAATCTTCATTTACAACTCATGCTTTTCTGCCTCAATTCTTGCCAGGTCAATTTCATTTTGACCAATTCTATTTTGGAATCTGTCAATGTAGCAAACCGTAACGCTTTCTGTTAGGGTTGACAACAATGCATGTGCATGGGTACTGTGATAAAAATTTCGAAAATCTGTTGTTTGCGCTTTGACACGTGTGAAATAAATCAATTTTGAATTGACATTACGAATTCTGCATTAATTTCGCCTTTAATTCGTGTTATTGAGTTCACTTGTGTCTTGACCATCATTATGGCGTATGCTATAAGCGAGTACGTGAATATGATTTGGATTCTTGCGGAATGTGGGGGAAACTGCAATGAGACTGCTAGGGTTTACGCTCAGCGTTTTCCTAATAGAAGGCGTCCAAGCCACGTAGTAATTCGAGCTTAAAATCACAGTGTTACCAAGTTTCAGATTCTTTAACTGACTCTTATGAGGAAACTAAGCGCGATAGGAAGTTCCTGTTTGCAATTTTGAGGTCTATATCTGCTGTAGAAAAAGTTTACCTGAAGCTTTTAAGGCAATTTAGGGACACCCTGTATATATATATATATATACTAAGAATAACTATACCCCGAATTGTAATAGCATTGTAGAACCGACCCTTAGGGGGTTAGCGATCACTACATTGCAGTTCTTGCTGCATATTTACAGGAATAACCATAATCGATCTAAATAAAGAAGTTAGTGAGACGATGACCTTAAGAAAACGCTCATTGCATATACCATATTGCACAGCTACAAATGAAAAATAAAGATATTGTACAAGTTAACCAATCTTAAATACCTTGAAACAACGTACCTATGTAGAATCTATCAAGATATATCAAGTAATACAAACATTCCGTTACGTCAGATGCAGATGATTAAGAAAGGAAGTTGCATGAAGGTCGTAATTCCTGCGGATATGCATTCAAATATAAATATTTAGGTTCTAGAGTAAACAATACCTATAGCAATATACTTCCACGGCCAAACCGCAGAGAAAATTGGGAAGTGCATATACTAGTTCGGCAGCCTTCTTTGATAGGTCTTCTGCCGTCAGAGACGTTGCCCAAGGGACACCCCGAGGAGGCGATCTATCATTGTGCCCCCAAACGAACGAAAAGAAAGCATATAAATCAGACAATGACTCTTCCAAAGGCCGATCCTAGCACCAGTATTATTGCCTAACCGAAGAATTAGACATCTATTTCAACGAACGGAGACAGCCCATGCCAGACTAAAATGGGAGTAGCCTGCTTTCATCTCAACAACTAACTGGCCAACTATAACCTGCAAGTCGCGTTTAGAGACGAACTAACAACAAACAACAAACATACTAAATTCCTAGGAGTCACACTGGATAGGGCACTTACTCTCAAGGAACACCGTAAAGATACAGCATCCAAAGTTAAAAACAGAAACAGTCTTCTACATAAGCAAACAAGCACAGGATGGGGCGAAAATGCAACAGTACTTAACACATCGGCTCTGACACTAGAATACTGCAGACCAGTTTAGTTAAATAGCGCTCACACAAACAATATAGAGACTCAGTTAAATGCAACTATACGAATAATCTCCGGTACCACCATATTAACCATTCTCCAATGGCTTCTGGTACTTCGCAACACCCCTCCTCCTAAACTCCGTTGGCAAGGTGCTTTAAAAAGAGAATAGGACAAATACAAACAAAATCAACAGCTCCTTACACATCAACATACCTTGATAAACGATCACCCGCGACTGAAATCCAGGAAACCCCTTTAGAGGTTTCCTGAGCATTTACTAGAAGATGATTTTAATGTTCAAAGAGCCAGATGCCAAGAATGGTGGAGGTCACAACCAAATACCAATAATCTAGTGACGAATCCCACAATCCAGCGAGCAGGTTTTAACCTATCAAGACGAGAATGGGCTTCGACTGTGGCCACTCTCCCCAGGCTATTCCACACGTTACCACACAATCCAAGAGCATTTGCAGAAACCATGCAGGATCTGGATTCAGCATCGACAGAAGCAGTAAATTACCTAGAGTACCTGGATGTTAATTTCTCACGACTACCTGTGTTTGTTTATTTCCTTGTTCATACTTTATTCATTTTACTTGTTATATTTTTATCGTAAGTGTTTACCCTAATATATATTATATACATCATACAGGGTGGCCCACCGAAAACGAAACAACGTGTTTGTGATACTAAACCTCAATTCCTCTATAAGCATCCAAACACATCAAAGTACTTTACTAGGAGGACGTGTATATGGCTATTTCCGTTTACCCTAAAAATTTTAAATGCCAGGGGGGTATCAAACGACATGCCATTTGAAAGCTCGTTGAATTCGCTTTGTAGTAGTGTTGTTACTTATGGATTCCCAGCACTAGGTCCCGCGAAAATGCAGTCCAAAGTATCAGGTGGTGGTTGAACAATTCGGCGATCCTACTAGTACATTCATTGTTTCCGAAGAAAAACGCAATTATTTCAACTCTTTCTGAGATCGAATAAACTATTTTAAATGTTAAAAAAACTACGACAACTACGAAATACGGCGTGGCGCTGACGTAAAAAATGTTTACGCCAATGTGTGGTAACTCATTGCCGTCTAATCGTTCCATAAATGCTCCAGAACATTTACTACCCTGAAACTTTGGACTGCATTTCTGCAGGCACTAAAGCTTGGAATCCAAAAACAGGAACACTATTGTAAAGCAAACGCATCGAACTTTCAAATGGTATGTCTTTTAATACCACTTGCATTTAAAATTTTTAGGGTAAGCCACCCCGATTTTCGGGTTGAAGATAAGTGAACGGGAATAACCGTATTACATTACAATTTGATCTGTTCGGACGTTTTACAAAGAATTGAGGTTTGCGTCACCAAACACGCCTATTTCGTTTTCGGAAGGCCAACCTGTATATTTTTGTAATAGCTTTATTATTAATGTTGCGATAAAAGAAAAGGAGTGCGCTATCTACTTCAACCAAATGCATGGAATTAATGTCTGATACAAACCTGATAGCCATATGTTACTCTTGGTCTATTTCTACATCTTTAACTTTGTTAAAAAAATTAATCAATTTTACATGCACATTTACAATTTACTTGCAGTTTCGTTTTACTTTAAAACGTATCAAATGGCGTAGCTGTCATCAAACATTTGCTTGTACGATCAGTCTTATTTAAAATGCAACGTATCTCAAGAAATTTAATCGTGATGAGCGTGTCACAGCCCTTACTTTGTCCGAAGAAGGGTATTTTTTCTGCGCTATCGCTGACAGGCTTGGGTGAACCACACAACCATTTCTCGGATCATCCAGCGTTTCAGAGGAACTAACGAATATGACAGACGACCAGGGTAAGGGCGACCACGTGGTACTACCGCTGTAGAAGATCGTTTTCTTCGAATGCGTGCACTAAGAGAGCGCTTTACCACCACAAGAACCCTCCAAAGACAACTTTCAGCAGTACATAATGTATAGGTCAGCATTGAAATAGTTCGCCAACGTCTTCTGGAAGGAAATCTGAGAGCCAGATTACCAGCTACTGGCTCACAGTTGACTGCAGACCACCGCAGACACAGATTGGATTTTGCTAGAAACCACTTGAATTGGGTAAATGAAGATTGGAGACGCATTTTGTTCACAGGCGAATCCAGATTTTGTTTGGAGAGTTGTGATAGGCGCATTCGAGTATTTAGACGTCCAAATGAACAATATGCTCAATGCAATTTTGCCCCCACGACTGTATTTGGTGGTGGCTCAATAATGGTATGGGGAGGTTAATCTTTCACGGCCCGCACAGACCTACACATCTTCCCCAACGGCACTTTAAACTAGAGCTGGCAACCGGATTCGGATTTTCGGATATCCGGATTTTTTTTTATGCGAAGATCCGGATGTTATGAAAGCTAAAAATCCGGTATTCGGATTTATCCGGATTTCGGATTTTAGGTTTAGATCCGGATTTCGGATTCCTCACACAGATTCGGATTTCTCACAGAGATCCGGATTTCGGATTTCTCACGGAGATCCGGATTTCGGATTTCTCACGAAGATCCGGATTTCGGATTTCTTACAGAGATCCGGATTTCGGATTTTTTTTAAATCAATTTGGTATTAGGATTTCTTATGTCGATTCGGATTTCGGATTATCTATACGAATTCAGATTTCGAATATTGTTTCTATGCAGATATCGGATTTTAGAATATCCGTAGAATATTTTATTTCATACTTTTTAAGGAATGCAACATCTTAACTCCGCGAATTCGTATCTTTAAAATGCAGTTTTAGAATACTCGGATAGTCAGATTATATGATGGTATGAATTTGAATTTTGCATGTCGATTAGAGCTAATACTTTTTAAAAATTAAATTTTATTTTAATTTTTAAAGTTAAGTTTTTATTTAAATACGGTTTGCTGGTTACCAAAAAGAGCTTGATTTAGCTACTTAAATTGTGTATCATCCAATTCAGTCTTATAACGTTATCCTACTAAAAAGACTACACTCACCAATTTTAATTTGTGGCGATAAGTGCATATACTTTAATTGCTAGTGCTGTCAAACGATTCCGAGTCTAGAATAGGAATCGCTTCTTTAGCTTTAAGAATCGGTTCTGCAGTGTCATTAAAACCGATTCTCGAGTCTAGAATCGAAATCCGATTCTAGAATCGAGAATCGAAATCCGATTCTAGAATCAAGAATCGAAATCCGATTCTAGAATTGAGAATCGAAATCCGATTCTAGAATGGAGAGTTAAATTCCGATTCTAAAATCGAAGATTTATTTTCGATTCTAAGAACTGAAAATAGATTTCCTAATCTAAAATCTACGATTCATTTAGTTTTTCAAGAATCTGTTTTCTACTGTAAAATCGTCAGCAAAGATTCGTTTTCGGGTTGAAGGATCGCACAGACAAAGACAAAATATTTCGGAGTACTGATAATAATCTTTCGCATCCTTCTTACTAAGGTAATCTTAAGCTTCCTATTTAAATAGGGGTTTTAAATGTACAGTTCCTCATGTGCGCAAACCTTTTCTACTTATTGTAACCACCTGTTAATACCATTTTGCTGTTTAACTATGCTTTATTAACACGGTAAGCGGTTTAATGCCCGATTGCTCAATAGTAAATTTTATTACGCATAAAAAACAATAAAAACAAATATTATTGTAAGAACTCCATTAATCTATAATAGCTCTTTGAGTATAAAAACGTTTTTTTAAACTGATTCACATTATTAATTTCTTTGAAGCATATTGCTAATTTATTGATAATTAATGTACAGGTATGACCAGGTGATTTTATATAATTTGAAGTTTTGAACACGCCTAAGTGTATGCTATTACAGTTTGTAGTAGGGTAACGGTAAATATTTCCATTTAAGACAAATTTATCTTTATATTTTGTAAAAAATAATGCCGCTTTATAAATAAGCAGTGATGCAACAGTTAAAATTGTTTTGTCTTTAATAAGCTCTCGAAGTGAATCTTGGGATTTCATATTAAATATTGATCTTAAGATTCTTTTTTGTAAAATAAATACCCTGTGAATATTCACCGCGCTATCACATATCAATATGTTGTATGTTACGACAGATTGCACTAATGCATATTAAACATTCATAAGATGTTCCTGCGAAAGTTCCGCCTTTAAATAGCGTATTGCAAAACGTGCTGCTTAATCTATTGCATGTATGATCTACATGAAGTGACCAGTTTAACTTGTCATCTACATTTATTCCTAAAAATTTACACGATAAGCCAGTGTTTAAAACTACATTATTACATCGGAAGTTTAAATTAGGCAGTGCCCTTTGTTTATGAAAATGTATACAAGACGTTTGATTAACATTCACCATTAAACCATTTTTTCCGCACCAATCAATGAAGGCATTGACTGCCTTTGTAATTTATTTTCATCTTGAATCTTGTAGTTCCTTCACCGCTTTTGCAGATACCGCTAACCAGGTACGTATCGTCTGCATATAGTACGAGCCAATCTGTTTCGACATTGTTATCTAAGTCGTTCACAGAAAGAATATAAATAAGAGGACCCAGAACTGACCCCTGGGGGATTCCCAAGTCCACCACGAATTTATCTGAATACTGATACGCTACTTTAATAATTGTATCTCTACCATGTAAGTACGACATTATAACGTCATTCACGACACCCCGAACTCCCATGTGATCAAGTTTATTCCAAAGAAAAGCGTGATTAATTAAGTTTCAATAAAGTGATCAATTATCTAAAAATTAAATATTAAATTAAAATAAATGGCACGATATGCTGTATATTGGTACTTTTTTAAATAAATGTATGAAAATTACTGCCGTAAGGAAGTTCGTTTTGTTAACCTAACGAAAATACTGTCGAAATAATTATATAACAAAAAACAAGTAACCGAACTTAACTGTCCTTTTAGTAGCTATACAGAAACATGTCTAAATTTACAATCACAAGGCCGACGCTAGGGTACAATAAGTAGGCACCATAGCGGGCGATAGTAAACTCGGCCGCTTAACAGAACATGTATAATACCAATCCTACAGGTAAACTCGGCCTGCTAGAAATTTTCTGCCTTAATCTTCATAGGTAAACTCGGCCGGTAGATATACCTACCTGCTATTTTGACCCTAATTAGAAATTAAAATATATGTAAAGTTGCAAAGTATTCACAAGCCATATGTACCTAATTCGGACACTCGGAAAAGGCAAGAATACCTTCAAAACAAAATTAATGATTTTAATAATGGGAAAGTGTCAACGTTAGAATTTGTTAAGTTAACTTCGCATTATTATAGTTCCACTATGTAATATTAAAATATATTTTTGTATAGTTTTAAGAATTGGTGTATATTTCTATGTGTATTGCTTTTAGGGTTATATTTAATAAATTTGTATGATGTCATATGCATTTGTGAATTTATTTAACAAAATTAGTACACTTATCGAGGTAATCTCGGCCGCTTTAGATACGTGTGCTAATCGCCTCTAATTATATGCTTGGACTACCAGGCCGAGTTTACCTATACAGCTTAAGACTTATTTTGACCGCGAGAATTAAAATATCTAAAGCGGCCGAGATTCCCTCTGGCCACCATAGCGTTTGACCAGGGGCCTTCTTGGAAATGCTTAAATGCTTTACAGAAATATACAAATGAATGACCACTTCCCAGCTTCAAAATACCTTTTTGTCGAATGGTTGAGACAGGTTTATTAATAAAGGTAGACCGCAATATTACAAAGGGTTACTTAAGAAACTACACTAACATTTAAAATTTTTAGAAAGAATTTGATCTAACCCAGCTAGCTTACATGTTTATTGTTTATTTGAATTTTAATATTAAGAGTTATGTTTTATTTGTGAGGTCATTGGGTGTAATACTGTTTCTGTTTATAAGTAGTTTTTTTGTTTATTTCATGGTTATAATTAGTATTTTATAATAATTGAAAGAATGAAACTTATAACTAATAAGTTCTCTTGTAAATTTTTAATGTTTTGTGTGTACTTTTATTAATATTTCCGTCGTATCCATCACTATTTAGTGGAAGAGGGGTAATAGCCTCGTTTGCCAGGAGCGCGCTGGCTTTGTACACCCATTTTTTTCTGTCTTGAAATTATACGTTTTATAGATGTTGCGCCGACGCGACTTTAAATAACGAATACATCCAGATAATATATTTATAACAGATTTATCGATAATTTTGGATAATTAAGTTTAAAATGAGGAACTTAGACATAGGCAGCGATTTTACTGGAATACGCATATACCTACAATTTTTATTTGAATTAACTGCATATTCATACAAATTCTACATGCCAGATTAATGCAGACTGTATTTATGTAAATTTACTTACATGTTTAATTTAATTTAATAAATACACGCACGCAGATAAATTTAGAAAACGGATTATTGCTTAAATCCGAATATCGGATTTTAAAAAAATCCGGATAGCGGTTTATTTAAGGTAAATCCGGATATCGAATTTTTCGGATATATCCGGATATCGGATAAATCCGGATAGCGGATTTTCCGGATGAATCCGGATAGTGAAGTTATCGGATACGGATTTGCAAGACGGATTTTATCCGGATAGTAAAAATCCGGCGGATTCCGGATTATTCGGATACCGGATAAAATAAAATCCGAAATCCGGATTTTAAAATGTAACGGATTTGACAGCACTACTTTAAACAGTCAGAGGTACATTACGGATATCTTAGAACAGTATGTTGTGCCATATGCCCCACACGTCAGAGGCAACTTCCAATTAATGCACGACAACGCTCGGCCCCACACAGCCAGAATTGTGCAAGAGTACCTAGACGACGTTGGTATTCCTGGTATGCAATGGCCAGCCAGAAGTCCCGACTTGAATCCGATTGAACACCTGTAGGGTATTCTCGGAAGACAAGTACGATCCCTTCAACCACCCCCTGCAACTCTTAACGACCTAGCGAATTCATTAGTGGAAATGTGGGATAATCTTGAACAAGAGCAGTTAAGTGTGTTAATTTCAAGCATGGACCGTCGACTTGTTATGCTGCCATAACAAGTCGAGGTGGAAACATACCCTACTGAACCTTTAAACTTACAATTTTTCAGGTTTCGAATTTTGATTTTTTTAATTTTTGCGTTGATTGTTGTTAATTTGGATAAAATATGGTTTACTTAATTTCAAGCATTATCTATTATTGAACGTACTGCATTACATGCAATATTGCGATTGTTAGTTGTGGTGCGTTAATTTCTTGGAGCAGTGTATTATTGATTTTTTTTCAGAAGCAGTTACAGTTTATGTCATGGGAAAGTTTTAGAAAAATAATACGTTTAATTCAATTTAGGGTAGCTCTGATTTTAAAGTAGCATTCAAAATTCTTACCCTAAATAATATTTATTCCACATTGTTATCAAGAATTATTTTCTTACAAAACAGGCTTTCTCGGAGGATATTGCATCTCCTTAAGCTTTAAAATTTTAATTAATTTCATTCGAAAAAATTTGGTATTTGTTAAACAAGGTGAAACAAAATTCATAATTTCCTTAAAATTTTCTCGTAAATTAAAATATAATTACTACCTTTAGCAGTCTTATGTTACAATGGAAATGGGTACATTATTAATAGATTTGCGTCATTCGTTTTTCTTCCGTTCATACGCCCTCCACGCTGGCGTTGACTGTTATTCGTCGTCGCCGGAAATTTGCAGTAGTGGAATACTCTTGTTTTTCTGAAAAAAATGCGCATATTAGAAAATGCTACTTCTTGTATGACAGATTCCTCAAGACATTGTACGTATTACAGGAACGCCTTTAAATAAAAAGCAATTTATATTATAATCGAATGTGCGATTGCAATTTACGAAATCCATTTGGTGGTGGAATAATGGATCACATTTTCATATAAACGATGAAGACAAATTCTCGTGTCGAGGATTTCTCAGAATGTTTGTATCAAAATTGCCGCCTGATAGTTTATGTAATTAAAAGTTAATTTTATCAATAAAACAACCATAACATCACTTAAAAGTAAATTGTTTCCACATATACTCACAATTACTGTAGTATATACATTGCTTTTCCTATACTGATAATATTTATAACTGATAAACAAATACATTAAACTATATTCTACTTAAGATCGACCCACGCCACTTAAAATAAACTTATAGCTGAAAATAATAACAGTCAGTGAAATTCATAATTTTTTGCAGAAGTTATTCTTTATTTATGCGAAAATATAACGAAACCTCCTACACAATTTTTTTCGAAGGTTTCGAAGATTATTTAAAAATAATAACACAACTGAAGGTTATAACAGAACTATACAAACACAAATAAACAATAACGATTAGTGATTTGACAGTTAGTATTCAATTGCTTTACGAGGGGGTATTGATAAGTACTTAGCCTACCATATAAAACGCCACAATATTTCAAAACTACATTTTATTTCTTTAACATAATCTCCTTTAAGACGTATACATTTAGCAGAACGCTCATAAAGTAATTTTCTAAGCCATTTAAAAAAAAACTTTGTCTTGGTCTGCAAACCACTCCTCAACGGCACATATTGCTTCGTCATTTGGCGAAAATCTTTTACCTTTCAAATGTTTTTTGAGTTTTGGGAACAAATAATAGTCTGACGGTGCTAAATCCGGAGAATAGGGCGGGTGATCAACCAATTCAAAACCAATTTCATCAATTTTTTGCAGTGCCAATTTTTGAACACGGAATTTTTTGGGTTGAGGAGAACGAACATGCTTCCACTGTTTGGATTGCTCTTTAATCTCTGGGTCATAGTGATGGATCCACGTTTCGTCCATAGTAACAAGCCGATCCAGAAAGTTTGAGGAATCTTCTGCAAAACGGCGACAGATTTCCTCTGACGTTGTCAATCGAACGTGCTTCTGATCAACGTTCAAGCATCTTGGAATCCATTTGGCCGAAAGCTTTATCATACCCAAGTCGTGGTGAATGATTTGACACACAGGTTCATAGGGAATGTAAAATGCTTCTGCAATATTCTTAATCTCAATACGTCGATTTTCTAAAATCATATCAGAGTGGTAACAGAAATTGGTCTTCCAGGGCGGTGCTCATCTTTCACATCTCATCTTCCTCTTTTATATTCCGCAACCCAGTTTTTAATAATGGCGTATGAAGGACACTGATCACCTAAGGATTCTATCATATCAGCAAAAATTTCTTCGTCCGATAACCCTTTCAAAGAAATACTTAATAACTGACCGAAACTCGATTTTTCCAAATTCTACCTTTTTCTCAGACATGCTGTTTTTAAAAATTCACAGTTTGATCACCGTTCAACTTACGGATGTCTTTGACAACTTATTTATAAAAGACCATAGTTGTAACTATAGCAACCACATTCACTTTTCTTTGCTAGAAACTTTCCAGGCTAACTAAATATCAACACCCCCTCGTACTTGCATAAAATATATTTATGATGTATAAGTTTTGAAAGCGTTATGTATTAATTATTTAATTCTGTTGTTGCTAGTAGAAATTATAAAAAAATAGGAATCTTGCGGAAAATGATTGGCTTGAAAGGCAACATTAACGCTAATCTGGAAAAGTGGTTCAGGAAAATCCATTAAATACTTTTTACTTTTCCGTACTTTAGAAATAGGGAAACCATCGACTTCGAATTGGAATATAAAATCAGATGTAAGCTTTTACATAGTTAAACCATTATATTCATTTTTATTTCCTCAAACGCCGCAAAATGAAATGTAGCCAATGTGAAAAGCAATGCGTTTAGTGTACGACAAAATAAATTGGATACAGATACAGATATATTACAGTTATGAAGTACCCTGAAAATATAGGGTGTTCCATTAAAAAAGTTAAAATGTTTTGTGTACCCAAATGATTCGCCGCCAGAAATTGAGTCTCTTTATTTAAACAATTTTTTCTGTTAAAAATTTCCAATGCTAACCTAGGTTACTACAAATACAAATACCTTGCTTAAGTGAAAAAGTTATATATTTGAACTAGGGAGTGAAAGATTAAGACCAATACTCGTCCAGAACTGAATTACTTTCACTAAATTATATTTTTTCTATAACTAATAATCGACTTGTTCTGAATTGAAAAACAAACTGTATGTTCTTCAAATTCCCGGACTTTCGTGGAATAACAAAGAAGGAAGTTATTACTATCTAAATCATGCCAGTGAATAACTCAAAAAAGGCTTTAATTACTCCTGAAATTGAACACTCAGTAAAATTACTGAAGTAATACTGAAGTACCTTGTAGAGGAAATTGATTTGAATTCTTTGCACGAATATGTAATGTTTCGTAAGAATTACTATTTGCTTGTATATACCCTTACTATACGGGATTTCATATTATTTTGTTTATAGAGATCAAATTGGTTACTACTAGTGTAGGCGTTGAATTTCCTTTTTAGTAGCAAATTACAAAAAGAAACCAAAATGTTCTTTGTGCGTCTCTTCAAGGGAACAAAAACGAAATACATTCAGTACTAACAAGTATGATTTCATAAAGAAGCCTTAGAAGAGAAGATGGACAAGACTATCAACGGAGGAACGAAACTTCAAAGAGAATTCGTAATTTGTACGTCTGTACCGCGTCCTGTAACACATATGGCTTAAGAAGGACTATTAGAAGAGGTTGTAAGGCTTAATTGAATCAGAGAGATAGGTCAGCTAAATCAAAGACATTGTAAACAGTGCGGTGAGACATTATTGGATACTACGAGACCCTTGGGTTTGCGGTGGACGTCGCCGCCTGCATTCGATTCTACAGATAAACCGTACATATAAGGGAGCCTTGTGCTGGAAATTGACCATCAACGTAGGAGATTATTAATTTTAGACTCAACAGGAATAATTGCGAATGTTATCTCACATGCGTTTCGACTTAATTAAGTTTAATTCGTTAATAAATTCTCTTCTCAAATTTAAAATACTTTGATATCTATTTCATCGTTTACCTCCTTCATTTCCCAACTTTCCCACCTCATAATCCTCTTCGCTTTCTCTTTGTGTATCTATCCGTCATTCCCTCGTGTATTATTTGCTTATCGTGTTTAAATGAACTAATTTTTGCTAACCCCGTTTCCATTTATTTTCCTCTATTTTTCCCTGTTGACTATACAGAAACAGAAAAAAAATAAAAGAAACGAAATAGGAAACTTACTGTTTTATCTCGCTTCAGTCCGTAGTTCTATTTTTTTTTTGCTTCTCTGAATGTGTCAAACTATTGCTATTCTTCTTAAATATGTATGCATGTATGACTACTCAAAAATTAATACGGATATTGTAATATAAAGCATATATGTTTGTATTTGGCGGCTAATGGTTCTCTATTATTGGTAATTAGAGCAAGCAGCAATGTTTGATATTAGAAAACAAAAAATAATCGAATCCTGTTGCAATTGTTTAACCGTATTAGTGTCAAGTCGAGTTTGTATGTTTGATTGAATAATCTTTCCTGTTTTCTTAAGACTTTTGTTGTTTATTGTTTTTTTTTATTCGTGTGTTACATTTGTGTTCTTATAATAGACAACAATGTAGAGGAATCATTTAACAATATAACAACGAAATTTAGCCGTTGCTATGCACCAAAGCCAGGTCGACATTACTGATATGTTAGGAACCACGCAGAGCGTAATTTCACGTGCCCTTTCGCGCCTTAGAGAAACAGGTACGACTGCAAGAAGGCCTAGAAATGGATGTTTTCGCATCACAACACCTCGTAAGGATCGACTGGTAATTAATGCAAAAATGCGCCTCTTTTCAACTGCTCGACATCTACAGCGAGTGCTCCAGAATGCCACAGGAAGTCGAGTCTGCGAGCAAACTGTGAGAAATCGATTGTTTGAGGTAGGACTTACCTCATACCGCCCCCTGCGATGTCCTGCAAGAACTGTGGCTCAACGAAGACAACGGGTGTAATGGTCAAGACGTACGCTTCAAGGAACCGTGCGATGATATACTGTATTCGAATATTGTCTCAGCAATGATAGCCGGCGTCAAAGAGTATATAGTAGTGCCGGACATCGTACCGTACGCAACCAGTCGTTGCCTTTGGTGGTGATGGTCTTATAGTATGGACTGAAATAATTAAATCTTTAATATACGTTTGCGCCCAAAACGACCTGCGCGTAAGTGTCCCTACGCCCAAGCGGTTGTACGCCCAACCGTTCTTGCGCCCAAACGGATCTGTGTCAACCAGGTCTGCGCCAAACTGGTCCCGCCAAGACGTCAGGTTCCTTTGTCAGAGTATCAAGGAAACAATTATCCCTACGAAACAAATAGTACAGCCCTTTTCTTCTTTCTCTAAATCGAATGGAAAATACAAATATACAAATTATTTTGAATTTAATAAGTGGTATAATGTACATTTCAAAAAAGGATTGGACCCACCCTAAACTACACAGCCATATTGGTACAAAATTTTGTACAATATTAGATGCTCATTAGTAACCGCTCGCCACAAATTTTCGTCTTAATGGCTATCCTCGTATTCGAAATATTGAGTAAAATCAAAATTTAAATAATATTTCAACACCCTGTAATCCAGATACTTAGAGGTTACTTCAGGTTTATCATTTAAAATCAGAAATGCCTGATAGTGTTGATTATAGGACGCAGTGGCACCATCTTGCTGGCACCACGTATGTCGACTTTGTATTTAAATCCACTTCAAATAAGAGAAAATGTTAAATGATTTCCCCTGTTTAGATAAAGTCGGTTTATTCTGCATACGTATTGTTGAAACTTTGTTTGAGGTAAAGGAACTTTACTAAATTGCCACTAGATTGCCAAGCATATCAAACAGGTATCTCTGATATGTGATATGTATTTCGGGTCGTGAATCACCCACACAAATGGCATAGTTTATCCCTCCTTTCCAAATTCATTTTCCTTATCTTACCCTTCTCATCTGCAGCGTAATATACTTCAACACTTCACTTCCTTTTCATATAGATTTTTTGCTCTCGGCTAATTCGCTTTGTTTTCCTTCTTTTTCTGTTCGTTTTCGTTATCTTCCTCTTTAAATACTCCCGCCGAATGAGGGGTGTAGTCAATTTAGTACATTGTGGGGGATGTTTTAGTGGTTGATGAGCTAGCCACACGTCACTTTATCGTGGCACTGTCATTGTATTCAGTTGTATAATAAACCGCTAAAATGAACACTACGATTGAAAATCCTGCATGGTGAAGTGCGCGCTGGGATTCGTTTTCTCCATGCAAAAAGCAAAAATGCTGCCGAAATTTCCTATCAAATATGCGAGGTTTTAGGTCCAGGGATCATGAGTGAAGGAAGGGTCAAAAACTGGTATAGGAATTTCAGAGATGGCCGAACAAACGTGTACGATGAGAAACGAAGTGAAAACAGTGAACAAGAAAATTCATGAAGATCAATGTTTCATGATTACGGAAATGGCCGCAAATATTCCTCAAATTTCACGTACGGTATTGTATCAAATTATCACGAACAGGCTACAGCACCATAAAGTGTATGCCAGGTTAGTGCCAAGGATGTTTTCGGATGTTCATAAAAACTATCTTACAACGTCTGCCCTGACTTTCCTGCATGGCTACGAAACTGATGGTGAAAATTGGATTTCGTACATAAATGTTGAAAATAAGCAACAAACAATGCAATAGATGCGAGTTCCCCCAAAGCCAAAAATTCATTCAATCTTTCGAGAACCGAAACCTTATAATAATACTGTTATTTTTAGGATAGGAAAGGTGTATTGCTGGTTGAATTCCTGGGACGTAGTACGACAATTAATTCAGACGTGTCTTGTAAAATCTTAAGAAAGTTGAGAAGGGCGACTGAGACCAAATTGCGAGGATAACTGACTTCTGGAGTTGTGCTTTAGCCCGACTACACGCAGCGGCTCGTACTGTGCAACTCATTAGGCAATTTAATTAGGAAATCTTTAACCATCCCCAAACAGTCTCGATTTAGCACCGAGTAACTATAACCTCTTCCTCCATCTTAAGAATTGTCAAAACGATTTGTCAAAAATGGATTTCGTTTTACGACCGATTGGCCGTTAATTCCCGAGTATCAGATCAGGTAATAAATATTTTTTCAAAATATAATATTTTATTCTTTTCTTTCTCAGTTTGTGTTAGCTATGTTTCCTTCCATTTATTAAACTTTTTTTATTGCTCGTTTTACTAACCTATTTATACTGTCTTTTGCTTGTTCTCTTCAAATATTTTTAAAATTTGTATGTATATCACACAACCTTTTTTTTAGTCCTTCCCTCTTTCTTTACTGGCTCTATTATTGCTCTCACTATCTCATTTTTTATTACGTCCTTTGAACTAATTGAATATTTCATATAGGTTTGTTTATTTTCAAAATATTTACACATTCATCCTATTCATGGTCACTCTTTTTAATACTGTTTATCCTTGCCTTTAAATTAATTATTTACTTATGTAAGATATTAATTCTAAAGAGTCATTACGGGGAATTTATGGATAATATGTTTACTTGTACGTAGTTTCACTGATTTCTAACGGCGGCAGTGCATGGAAGAATTTGTGAAGAGAAAGACGAACCAGCAATATTGAATCAACGCGAGTAGCATCTGTACTCCATTAAGAAATAATTGTTGTTTATTGCAGAAGCCAAGAAAGCTCAATTAGTATTCGGTGCAAACCCTTAGATAATTTAAATCGGCCCTTCCAGCAGCGGGGGTTACAGCCTTTAAAAACCCCATATTACAAATTGACAACATATGTAGTCAGCATAGTAATTCCAACACGTTTTTATAGTGTAGGTTTAGGAAATGGTTCACTTGCGATCACAAACAGCATATTCCCGTGTACACTACAGTAAAAGAAACGTGAAGATGTAAACTAAAATTGCCCATAACCTTTTTTTGTGTAGGTGGAAAAGGTCTACTTTTACTAGTTGTTACAGGTACTTAATTATTTTCTTGTATAACTGGAAGTCATAGCTGCTTCTGATTTTAAAATGAATATCTATATTTCTAATCTACATTTTAAATACACGGAAAAATAGCTTTATAATGATACATAACTTGAAAATTTTTCTGCAAAAACAAACAACAAACACGTGTTTAAAATTAAATCAGTAATCTTCAAAACGGGTTTTGAAAGATATTTTCAAAAATTTTAGAATACACCTACTGATATATTCTAAATTAGTTCTAAAAAGGCTATAAAACAACATAACGTTTGAATCCATTGGATTAACGAAAGTTGTGAAAACAGGCATTTTGTTGGAATTTACAAAAAATCGTTTTGGATCAATTTTTGTAAAGACATAAGTAGAGAAAGTATTCATTTTGTTACAAAATTTGAACTGGAAATTTTAAGGAAAATGCACATTTTGGATTTTTAGAAACTTAACGTAACGGGGAAGTTATAACTGGATTTCATATAAATCCACTGGTTTATCTCAAACTTCCCAACTTGTGAAACAAGGCCACTATGTTTTTTTTTAATTAGGGCCTTTTGAAAAACCGTTAATTCAGTTGCATTATACTTTAAACGTTTTACGAGGGGGTATTGATATCTAGTTAGCCTGGAAAGCTTCTAGTAAAGAAAAGTCAATATGGTTGCTATGGTTACAACTACGATGTTTTACAAATAAGTTGTCTAAGTTTGACATCCATAAGTTGAACGGTGATCAAACTGTGAATTTTTGAAATCAGCATGTCTGAGAAAAAGATAGAATTTGAAAAAATCGAGTTTCGATCAGTTATTAAGTATTTATTTTTGAAAAGGTTATCGGGCAATGATATTTTTGCTGATATGATAGAAACATTTAGGTGATCAGTGTCCTTCATACGCCGCTATTAAAAACTGGGTTGCGGAATATAAAAGAGGAAGATCCGATGTGAAAGATGAGCACCGCCCTGGAAGACCAATTTCTGTTACCACTCTGATATGATTTCAGAAAATCGACGTATTGGGGTTAAGAATATTGCAGAAGCATTGCACATTTCCTATGAACGTGTGTGTCACATCATTCATCACGACTTGGGTATGAGAAAACTTTCGGCCAAATGGATTCCAAGATGCTTGAACGTTGATCAGAAGCGCGTTCGATTGACAACGTCAAAGGAAATCTGCCGCCGTTTTGCAGAAGATTCCTCAAACTTTTTGGATCGGCGTGCTCTACTATAGACGAAACGTGAATCCATCACTATGATCCAGAGACTAAAGAGCAATCCAAATAATGGAAGTATGTTGGTTCTCCACGACCCAAACAATTGCCTGTTCAAAATTCGGCTGGCAAAATTCTTGCTTCAGTTTTCTGGGATAAAGATGGGATAATTCTGATAGATTATTTGCATTTTTTTAAAAATAGGGTCTATTTTTAAAAATGTTTTGTGATGCTAAAATTGTAATGGTTAAGGACTATTATCCAAGTCAATCTTTAAGTTTATTAGATTAATGAGTATTGAATAATAGGGCATTAAATTCGAAATTTTCACAAATTGTTGGAAAGGTTCAAGGGAGAGTTACGTTAATAAGTAAAAAATCATTTTGTGGATCTTCTACGCCTCTATTTTTGCTCATAGTTTAATCAAAATCCTTAGAACTGTTCTGGAAAAATATTTTTTTGGAAATTAGAAACTTTTGGAAGAACGCCATTTTTACATTAAATTTATTCTAAAAAAAACATAGTACACGGTGTAATTGTAAAGTCTAGGAGATATTACGAGGGGTTATTGATAAGAACTTAGCCTACCATATAAAACGCCACAATATTTCAAAACAAAATTTTATTTATTCAACATAATCTCCTTTAAGACTTATACATTTAGCAGAACGTTCAGAAAGTAATTCTAAGCCATTAAAAATAATCTTTGTCTTGGTTTGCAAACCACTCCTCAACGGCACATATTGCTTCGTCATTTGTCGAAAATCTTTTACCTTTCAAATGTTTTTTGAGTTTTGGGAACAAATAATAGTCTGACGGTGCTACATCCGGAGAATAGGGCGGGTGGTCAACCAATTCAAAATTAATTTCATCAATTTTTTGCAGTGCAATCAACGACTTGCGAGCAGGAGCGTTGTCTTGCAAAGAGAGCATACCTCTGGCAAGTTTACCGCGGCGTTTTTCCACAATTTTCTTACGTAATTTAGTTAGCAACTCAGTATAATATGCTCCCGTGATAGTTCGACGCCGTTGCAAATAATCTATCAGAATTATCCCATCTTGAAGTGGTACGGACATCCCATGCGCATGGATAACACAAGAACCCCAAGAAAATCTATCAAATGAAGGTCGAAGGAAGAAGAACCAGAGGCAGACTCCGAGTCCATTGGGAAGATAACATCAAGGAGGCGGCAAGGAACAGAAACAAAAACATCGAGGAAGTCAGGAGAATGGCGAGAGACCGCAACATCTATAGGAGATGGATAGAGGACCCAACGCCTTAGGGCATAAATGGGAAATAGAGAAAAAAGAAAAAAAAAGAGTAGAACTGTTTAGTACTCGAAGCTTTTAAATTTGCGTAAAGTGTAACAAATTAACTGATATATTGCTAGACTCTAACTTGTAAACCTGTAACTAAAAGATGGAACACTTACCACAACTACATGAACGGGTTGCCTATATTCGGTTTTCTATACGTCATTACTTTTGTCGCAGACTGACTGTGCATATAATAAAAAGGTTTATATTGTACTTTAGGTGTCGCTTTTACAAATTCGGCGTTGATTTTAATGAAATTTTCAAAATTGTTTTTATACATAGAACTAAAATTTATACAAAGCATTTTAGTCCATCGTAGTACGAAAACTTTATTCTGTAACCTTTTAGAAGTTGTCAAACTCCCTTCTGAAATGTATTTTCTGTTATTTACATTACACCAATAAATGTATTATTTAATTTTCTAATCGTTGCTTCCGATTCAGTTCCTTGTTTTTACATATTTTTTATTTTATCAAGAGAAAGGTGATATTCATAAAAATACGCATACGAACATTACTTTCGACTATTGCCATCAAAGGTTGTTTAAATTACCATAGATTATTTTTTAAACGAACACTACACCACCTCGCCGCAACATAGGTATTTGCTAAGTTCATCGCAAGGGGCCAAAAGGTTGAGAGTAATATCATTGTAATATTCATTTGCATATCCACAATGACCGGAAAAGAATTATACCTTCTTGGCATCAAATGAATAAGTAATTTCAGTACATCCTACAATATATCTCTCCCCGTCCATTGACGAATTAGGGTAGATTTTTGACAATTATCAACCGCCCGTGATTTTGAAACGAAGCCTTTACGTCATTTTAGCGTCACTAGATGTAAATTAGTTATTAGGTGCAACAGGTAAGTAATCGTATTACAGTTTAAAAACCGAAATCCCTACCAACGCAGTTGGCCATCAATTATGATACTACTAATATATATGTAAACACAATCTGTAATCAATTAAGTCAAATTTTTGACGTGTTAACAGCTCTCAAAATAATGTAGGCCATTACTTAGTACCTAAGATAAGCCCCATATGTCTATGACACAGAACCCCACATGACATGCAGTCTATCTCTAACATTTTACAGGAATTACTATATTAATGCATAGCAGCTTTTAAATAAATCAATAAAACGTGCCAAGATACTCATGAATATTCAATATTTTCCAAATTTTAACGTGATACATATTTCTGCATTACATAATTTTGTTGTAATTCATATTTTTAGAATATAACACATCATCTATTCCATTACAGTTTTAGTAGGTGTTATGCCATTTTTACATTTACAGTAAAACATATGCAACTGCAATTTAAAAATTATTTTTAACAATAACAATAGATGATAAATATAAAATCTATTGAAAAATTGGAATTAAAGGTTGCTTCTAGACTTCATAAATTCGATCACGTTATCTAAATAATTAAAAATATGATTATACCAACTATCATAACAATATTTAACAGAACTTTTAGAACAAAATCATCTACAGCGATCTAAAAATTAGATCTATATTATAAGATTACGCTCGATTAGTTTGTGTAACACAATAATTTATTTATTATACAACAATTATTTTATTTGTATAAAGAAGTTTTGTTTTATAATATATGGTTTACTAATTTATTATACTTACATTTACAGTTTTTATTACATTAAATATTATTTATTTCTTGCTAAATTAGATCCAATTATTAAAAATATTTTTTTTTGTTTTTATGCATACATAATGTCCCTAAATTAAGTGCACTGAACATATCACAAAATTAGAGCCGTTTGCTTAATAAACTTCAGTCCCAAAGCTCGCCGATTCTGAAATACAAAGTATTCAAATTGTTTTAAACAAGTTGCTTAGTTATTAGAGTAGCATTATTTAAATATCCATAAATTCACAACTAACTACTTTTACTCGTTCATTACCAGCGTTTTCGTCTCTTCTCTGCCACGTGCTTCTCCTCAGCGCTAAGGTAGAGATATGGAACGACAGAGCTTCCAAGGAAGAATTTGACATTGAAATTTCAAACATGGAACGCCATTTGTTAAATTAAATGTTAATTATCACGAAAACAGATCCACTTCCGAAACAAATACAAGAAAATTTTTTTGGTATTACCATCAGCTAGCCTTCGTTGATTCACTTTTGAATGTAGGCTCCCCTAATCTCTTGTGCCTTTGTTTCCACTATAGTCCTGCTACATTGCATGCGAAATCCAAATCTGTAAATAATTTTGTATTTACTCAGGGACGCCCCTTACCTATGCTGCTGTCGCTATTGCGACAAATATACAATATTGTGTCTATTAACAGCCATTCATAAATTTGCGTCTCAATGGCTACCCTAATTTCCGAACACCCTGTATTTTAAGAGACGGCGAGTTTGTGGGCTAGAGTTTATTAAACAAAACGTATTAATTTTGAGTAATATCTTGTATAAATAATTAGAAACACCCTGACTATTTATTTTATATATGTATATGTGTGTGTGTGTGTGTTATATGAACTTTGATTTAAATAATCTAACAGAATTAATTAACTAAGTTCGATAACTTAAAGCTATTTTATGCCCTTTAGGTCATGTTCAATTAGTATTTGTCATCTCCGTTGATTTTGTTTGGGTTGATCTGATGTCTAGCCTTTGAATTCTCTGTTTCGTTTTGCTTGTCGCAGTCGCCATAATTGTGAAAAGGTATTAGAGGTATTTATAAAACTTAACTGTGAGTTTTTCACCTGGAAAATAATAAAATATGATATTTGAGTATTATGTTCCACAACTGTCAACTAACATATAATTTTGGAGGAAAATGGACCTTTCAATTGTTTGTTTTTTGTGAGTAATATTTGGATATAGGCGTGAAAAATATTTTAATATGATTTTGATAATCATTAATTACAATATTATTAATTTAAGGTGATTTATGTTTAAAATGAATATGAATATATATTTAAATATTTAAGATTTGGTTAATTTATGTTAATTTCATTCTGCTTTCCCACTGGTTGAGAAAGCCACATGTTATTTGTAAAATGTACTTATTTGTTTGTATTATGATGTTTCTATGGTTACTTGTTAAAAAGAAGAAAAAACAACAGGACTTACCATGAAAATCTCAACTCGAACAGACACTCGTCTGGCGAGTCAATTAAAAACTGTAATTTTGTGTGCTTATTATATCCTGTTTGAATAAAACTATGATATTAAGTGTTACGCTTCAACGTTATTTGTTACTTGTGTGTGTGAAAATGGATAAAAGTCAGTAAATTAGCCGAAAATCAAGAATTTGGGGTGGAATATCAAAGTAGCCAAGTAGACTTTAGTTGTTTTTTTAGCACGTTTTGTTTGTATCTGCGTTTGACGTTTAAAACGTCAACAAACTTCAAGGTTAGGAATCATTTACAAGTTGGACGAAAGTTTAATACCTGTTAATTATTTGGGAGATATTCGCATCATATTCTGGAACTGCGACTGAAATATCAATCGAATTTAATTTAAAACAAATCAGTAACATCGAACCAACAACTATTTGAAAAGTGAAGCAAGTTTGGGGTTAACAATTTAGAACGAAAATATAAAGATGCAACGTATTTATGAGTTTGTTGGTATATTTGAACATCTCAAGTAAAAAGCAGTAAATAATATTTGGGTTAATTACCTTGCGAAACGATTTTACGAATACGAAGATATTTAGTCCAAAGTTTTTCTGCCAGGAACTTAGAAAAAAAGCAACAAGTGATGGACTTTCGTTTTAAAGTTGAAGATCAACAAGGCGCGGCGCGGGAGTGCCATCCTAATTCTATCTAGTGAATTTTACCAACACCAGAAGAAAATAAGCAAGTGCTTCTACGTGAAAAGGTGGGTCCGTTTGAAAATGCTTTGTTAAATTAGACCTGTCTATTTATTTCATGTAACTTTATCATTTATTTGTTAAAAAGTTGTTTAACATTTTCTAAGTAAAAACTTGGATAATTCGATAACATTTAATTCATTTCTTTGTTGCATCCATATTTTATAAGTTCATATTTACTACCTTGCATCCTTCGTCTTGTTCTTGTTAACCAGCGCATAATTTAAAGGGTATACAGCAGTTACCAAAATTTATATGATAAACCCTGAGAAAAGAGCTCTTTCAAAGTTTAAGTTTGAAGTGTGCCCTTTGTGTCGTTTCAATAACTTATGTAATAATATTGTAATATTTTTTCCTCATATGAAAGGGACATCATCTTTATTACGAAAGCAACATTTCCCCTTTTCTCAAACATAATATTTTTTGTCACTTCCGTGTTTTATTGAGGGACCTACATATGGGCCCCACATGGAAGGGACAAAAAACGATTTTTTTTACGATTTATAATTATTGAGCATTGTTTTGGCGAACCAGGTATAAAGCGCATTCCCCTACTCAAACGACCAACAAAATTGTTGATATCTGACTAAACAGAAATTTGAATTAATTCAGAATACGATTTGTACCCTATTGTGAAATTGTAAGACGTTCTATGGAATCTTAAAAACGTTATAAGAAATTCCGTCAGATATGGAGGAAAGGGGGGTTAATTAATACAATGTAAATAGCTATATTTGAAGACAATGAAAAACTAAAACAGTACATATCGTTTACAGTGATTTGAAGGTAGTACACGCACGAGTGATTTTGTTAGTTTCGTGAATGATCAATACGTATGTTAATCAAAATGTTGACACCGTATAATGATAGTGATGTGCTTGATAGTGAAACGAGAGAAATAATCGATAACAGAAAATATGGAATAACGACTGCTCAGATTAGGAGCACCCGTCATGACCCAAGAAATGGATATGCCGAACTTGACGGTAAATACTGAACTAAATTTGTAAAATCTGAATCAGTTTAGTAACTGTAATTATTGATTACGTAGCAAGATGTGCAAAATATCATGAAAATAAAAATTCGTGCATTGCAGAACAGTATCGAATTGATTTGAAATTATTCCTAATTACGATTCCCCGCCGAGTAAAAATAATTACTGTTACAGCTTTATAAAATTATTAATTCGGGAACAAACACTATAGTTACATCTACACAACTACAGTTTCCATAAATTTTGTTTGACAACAACAAAAAACCAATACTGTATGTAATAATTTTTATTTGCACTGCAGTACTTTTAATTTTAATTAGAAGTATCACCACTTCAACTTATTCAGACAAAAACTTAAATCTAACGCATTCTCTTTAGACATATTAATCAAGGAAAACCCATACTATAGCCAAAAATACGAAGAGACTTATAAGAGATCGTTACAAAATCCTGAAGAATTTTGGGCAGAAATTGGACAGCAGGTCACTTGGACAAAACCATGGAAAAAAGTTCTAGACAATTCCCAACAGCCATTTACAAAATGGTAAATTAACACAAAAAGCTATTGTGGTTGTCATAAAAGTCGATTTCAGGTTTGTAGGAGGAGAATTGAATGCATGCTACAATTGCGTCGATCGGCACGTAGAATCCGGGAAAGGTGCAAAAGTGGCACTTATACACGACAGTCCGCTAACGAAAACTGTTCGGAAAGTAACTTATGCCGAACTTCTAAACACGGTAGGTTAAACGTAACTTGGAAAAAAGGAATAATCTTAAGAGAATTTATTTAGGTTTCCCATCTTGCCGGAGCTTTGGCTAAATTGGGGGTAGGAAAAGGAGACAGGGTGCTGATTTATATGCCTTTAATACCCGAAACTATAATGGCTATGTTGGCAACAGCCCGACTTGGTGCTGTACACTCTGTAGTCTTTGGAGGTTTGTCATCAACATCAGACCAACGCAAACTAAACTAAAATTATTGTAGGTTTTGCTGCCAGAGAACTCTGCACTAGAATTGTACATGCTGAGCCGAAAGTGATCATTGCTGCAAGTTGTGGAGTTGAACCCAATAAGATTATTAAGTAAATATCAAATAACTGAAATTATTCAGTCTCAAAATAACATATTACAGATACAAGGACATTTTGAACGAAGCTATTGAGTGGTCATCGTTCAAACCCGAAAAATGTATCATCTTTCAAAGGAGGAACGTGGAAATTGCAGCTCTGGATGTGGAGATGGACATCTTGTGGGAAGATGCATTAAAGATGGCAGGGCCCCATCCTTGCGTTTCCGTCGAAGCAAACGAACCTTTGTATATCTTGTACACTTCCGGCACTACAGGTAAAAGCAAAATAATCCCAACGATAGAAATTGATAACTTTATTATAGATCAGCCCAAAGGTGTACAAAGGCCCGTTGGAGGCCACATAGCGACTTTAGCATGGTCTATGTGGAATACCTACGGTATAGGAACAGAAGATGTCTGGTGGACAGCTAGCGATTTGGGATGGGTCGTAGGACATTCTTATATTTGTTACGGTCCACTTCTCTACGGGATCACAAGCGTTATGTACGAAGGGAAACCAGATCGCACTCCAGATCCTGGACAGTATTTCAGGTAAACAATAACAACAAAGCGATTTCTTAAACGATAATTGACGAAATATGCAGAATTATCAATGAGCATAAAGTAAATGCTCTGTTCACTGTTCCAACTTCATTTCGTGTAATAAAAAGAGAAGACCCAGACCTAGTATTTGGAAGAAAATATTCCACAAAAACCCTTAAAAGAATATTCGTAGCCGGAGAACATTGCGATTACGAGACAAAGCTGTGGGCTGAAAAAACTTTTGATGTCCCTGTCCTTAATCATTGGTGGCAAACTGAAACTGGGCATGCCATCACCGCCACATGTGTTGGTTTGGGACACAGTTTATCTCCGCCGAAATATACAACTGGGATGGCTTTTCCAGGATACGACGGTAATATGTTATTTGCCAACCGTGTCAAATTGCTCACAATTTCACTCATGATTTTTATTTGCAGTTCGAATTATACGAGAGAACGGCAGCGAAGCAGTGGCCCACGAATTAGGACGAATTGTGGTAAAGCTACCCTTACCACCAGGCACAATGACTACTCTTTATCAAGCTCCTGAGAGGTTTTGTCAAGTTTATTTCTCGAAATATCCGGTACTCATTTATTCGCATTTTTTCGCATAAACGCATTAAAGAGATAAATTTCAGGGCTTTTATGATACAATGGACGCAGGCTACGTCGATGAATTCGGATACATTTACGTAATGGCGCGGGATGATGACGTAATCAATGTCGCGGGTCACAGAATATCAACGGCGGCGCTAGAAGACGTTATTTTTGCACATCCCGACATTGCAGACGCTACTGTAGTGGGTGTTCCAGAAACAACAAAAGGAGAAATACCAGTTTGCCTTTTCGTCATTAAGAAAAGTAAGACATCCATCAAAGAGATCGATTTAAGAAATTGGAAACAATCCTTAAATTACCATCCTCTACAGTAAATTTTAATAATTTTGGATCAAATATGTATCATATAAGGCGTATTGCAAATATTCGATATTATTATAAATAGTTATTTTTTTCTAGACGCTCGAAAAAACGAAACTGCAATTAGTCGGGAATTAGTATGTATGGTTCGAGAACTTATCGGTCCAATTGCAGCTTTTCGTTTAAGTGTTGCCGTTAAAGGGTTACCTCGTACAAGATCTGGTAAAACGTGTAGGAAGTCAATTTCTGATTTAGCTAAGAATAAACCTGTCAAGGTAAAGAAAGGATGTCGAAGATACTGTAACAGTCAATATATTTTCGTTTCAGATATCTGGTACTGTAGAAGACCCAACAGTCTATAAAGACATAAAAATTTCTTTACAAAAGATAGGATATGCTCGTACTGCACCAGATCCCCAATAGATTAAAAAAAATTAAATGATTTAGATAAGAAGGAGGGGGTTGACTTATAAGAAATTTTTTTTACTTTTGTTGCTTAAAAATTAGGTATTTAATTTTAATTAATGATAATCTTAAATATTAGATACTTTGCAGGTGTCTGAAAAAATTCCCAAAGTTGTAATGGAGATACATTTATACACGGTGGTTCGAAACATATGCGAAAAACATATAACTGAGGTTATTTAACCCCTAAATCATCTAGTAAGTTTTGTTCTAATTCGGCATACTAGGTGATTTGTTGTTGAATTACCTCAGCTGTATGTCGTTAAAATTCACACATGTTTGGAATCGCCCTGTATTCATTCTTCATTGTGAATCATCTGCTTCATTACTGTTTTTCAAATTCTACATTTTGATGCTAATCTCCCCTGCTCTCAAATGTTCAATTTTGATTGCGGATTCATTGCAATGAATTGTTCTTTCACATCAATATTAAGTAGTTAATTGTATTTTGTCTCTTTTACAGTAATAAATAAAGAGTAGTTTCTAAATATATTTTTTTTTCACGTGTATACCTAAATATTCAAGGTGTTTATTACTTATATTTTTTTAATTATTTCATTTAAGCGCGTATCTAAAGCTTTTTTAAATATTAATTTAGAAAACTTGAGTAATGAGTCATTTATTTAAATTATATTAAATCAATAATTTGAAATAAATGTATGCACTAAATTTGAATTCTATCGAAAAACATGCCTTCACCAATGTTATGGAAGTTGCCTAACCGGTAGGCGCTTAAAATCGCAAAAACAGCATATTCTGTTGTTTAAAAACATGTTTTTAAAATTACGATACAAACTTAAATAGGTAGTGAAAGATTCAGTTTACAGAAATTAATCTATATTCCTCAACAACATAAAGGCCTTTATAAGATACGCACCCCTAGTAAACCTGATTGCTGTAGGAGATTCGTAGATAGTATCTTTTCAATTACTTCAGCTACCTTTCAGCAAATGTAAACCTTAAATTTAGACAACATCTTAAATTAAGTTTGAAAGCAGAAACGTTAGACTGCACGAGATGTACTAACAGACATTAAAATGGAAATTTATTTACGTGTGCTGTATAGAAATATCATTGACTAAAATATTTTTTACTGCCACATATTTTTGTTATAATGGAATAATAACAAACTCAAAAGAAGAAAACTGAAATTGTCATATACAGAAATTGTTTGAAGATTTTCATTTATAAACTAACCCAAAATAATCAATATACAGGGGGTTCAAAATTGACGTCTGGGCTTGATTAGATTTGATTCAGGGGTCTAAAACAAATCGAAAATTAAGAGTGGAAATTTTTCCGATTGTCCTTTGTTATCGAATTATTGATAATAAAATAAATAATAAGTTTTAACGCAATTAATTGTGTAACATCATTCAATTAGGTGGCTATGGCGATATTAAAAATGTATGAATCGTTCTGTCATATTGATAACCATCATTATTTTAGTTTCCTTCCGCTTTTTGTGTTTAAAATGGAACGATGCTATTGTAATCGAAATTAAGTCGATGTGTTGGAAATATTAGGTGCGTGTAATCATAATGCCACTAGCTAAGGCATATGCGGAAAGGTTTTCAAATCGTTGGTCTTCTTCTTCAGCCTTCTCCCGTCCACTCCTGGACGTAGGCCTCTTCCAACCTTTTCCACTCTTTCTTGTCTTGGGCTATTTGATACCATTTCCTTCCTGCCTGCCTTCTTTAATATCGTCTATCCAACGTCTTTGTGACCTGTCTCTGCTTCTTTTTGTTTTATGTGGCCGCCATTGTATTACTCGGGTTGTCCATCTATCGTTTTCTTGTCTCGAAACATGTTCCGCTCAGCGCCACTTCAGCTCCGCTACGCGTTTCATCACATCCGTTACCTTGGTTCTTCTCCTAATTTCCTCATTTCTGATTTGGTCTCTTAGAGAAATCTCGAGCATTGCGCGTTCTATACCCCTCTGCGTCGTTCTTAATTTGTTGGCATGTCGTTTCGTTAGAGACGTTGTCTCCATGCCGTATGTAGCTATTGGCAAAACACAGGATTCGTATACTTTACGTTTTAGATTGATCGGGATATCTTTGTTTTTTAGGATGCAGTGTAGCTTGCCAAAGGCAGCCCAGGTGAGTCCTATTCTTCGGGTCACTTCTGCTCCTTGGTTTTCCTTTCCCAACCTAATGGCATAGCCCAGGTAGATATATTCGCCAACGTTTTCGATTATTTGGTTGTCAATTTGGAGTTGGATGTTATTTGGACTCATTATTTTGGTTTTATTGATGTTCATTTTCAATCCTACTTCTTTGGATGCTTAATTCAGCTGTTGTAGCATTTCTTTCGGTTCATCAGGGTTGCTTGAGGTGGGGATTATGTCGTCAGCAAAACGTAAATGATTAAGATAAGTTCCATCGATTCTCACACCTTTCTGCTCCCATTGTAACTTTTTGAATACATCTCCCAGGACTAAAGTTAATAGTTTTGATGAAATGGTATCTTCCTGGCGAACTCCTCTATTTTTATTTTAGTGGTTATACCTTCTTCGATCTTTACATGCATTGTCGCATTCTGGTAAATATTTTTAATAATTGCTGCATATCTAGAGTCAATTCTGGCTTTATTCATAGACCTTAGGATGGACCATGATTCTATTGAATCAAACGCTTTGTGGAAATCTACAAAGGCTAGATGAATGGGTATATTATATTCGGTCTTTTTTTCAGTCAAAGTGCGTATGATTTGGAGATGATCGATAGTACTATATCCCTTCTTGAAACCTGCTTATTCTACCGGTTGGTAGAAATCTAGTATTTCCGATAGACGATTTGTGAGGATTTTTGTGAAGAGTTTATATAGGTGGGATAATAAGCTTATAGGACGATAATTTTCCAGGTTTAATATGTCTCCTTTTTTAAATATGAGGATACCTACTGCGTTATACCATTCTTCAGGTATTCTATTTTCTTGCATACACTTGTTTAGCAATAGTTGGATTATTCTCTTCATAATACCTCCTCCAAGTCCTAGCATTTCTGTTGTAATTCTATATTCACCGGGACGTCTTCCTTTTTTCATTTTCTTCAAAGCAGTTTTTATTTCGTTGATAGTTATTTCTAGCATCTCCTCCGATCCTACATTTGTTACCTTTTCCTGTGATTTGAGTTCTCTATCGGGTGTGTTTAATGAATATAGGTCTGCGTAGAAGTCTTCTATAATTTTGACTATTTGGTCCGATCCTGAAATTACCGTTCCTTGTTTGTTTTAAGTTTTGTCAATCTCGCTCTTCCATTTGAGAGTTTGGATCTAAGAACCTTCATATTTTCATTTATTTCAATTGTGGTTTGGATTAACTTAGTCTTATAGCTTCTTGCATCTTTGCGGATCTCTTTTTTAGTTTTTCTGTTTACTGCTCTGTATTCGTCCGTTCCTCTCTCCATGTTCCTTCTTTGCTCCATCAGTTGTATAGTATTTTAGCTAAGTTTTTGGTCTGTTGGTTTCTTTCCTCTTGAGTATATTTTTCTTATCGATGTTTGTATATTTGTGTTAATTTTTTCGGTGAGCTGGTTTATATTTGTATTTATGAAAGCTTCAGTAGGTTCTAACCTTTTCGCTATTCCTTTCTGATATTCTTCTTTCCTCGCTTCTAGTTCTTCATTTGTGGGAAATCGGAGTGTTCTTATTGTATTATTTCTTTCTTGCCAGATGTTTATTTTAAAACATGCTCGGACTAACCTATGGTCACTTCCCGTGTCGAATCTGTTTAGGACAGATACGTCAGTACATATTTTTCGGTTATTTGAGAGCACATAGTCAATTTCGTTTTTCACAATCATCGGTACCCTGATGCAAAAAATATAAGACGTGTAGAACAAAAAAGCAGGTAATTTAAACCCTCGAAGAAATCATATAGGACGTCAACCTACAATAAGCATCGACCGAGAAGAACAAGTTCTTGAATGTGTTTAGGTAGAACCAAATACAAGCCTTCGAATTGTATCGTCCCAAACTCATTTCCAAAAAGATACAATTTATAAATTATTATTTTTTTTATTATTATAATTATGCCAAGTGACGCATGCATTGCAACTAGTTTACACTATCTAGCAATTTGATTCTAACAATTCTTGCTTAAATCTAGGCAAGTCATAAAGTTTTGATGGACATACTCCCATTGGTGCACTCCACATATTTTAAAAAACACTTTTTTCACATGCTTTGTTGTTGTTTTGTTCACTTATTTTAGCTTACACTAGTTCGAATGATTTTTGTATTTTCAACCTCCGAATAAGTCCATTGTTATCGAGTAATTGTAACACTTCGATATTTTGGTGTTCATGTAGTCTCGCTTCGTGTTTTTTCGCGAACCGTTTAATTTCCTCACTGACCATAGGCACTTTCAGGTCCTTGTGGATGTCTTCATTTCTGATGTACCATGGCTCATTGACGATGCTGCGAAGTACTTTATTCTGGAAAGTTTGTATAATTTTTACGTTAGGTTTTTTTGTGCATCCCTACAGTTGCACACCGTAAGTCCAAACTGGTTTTAAAATTTGTTTATACAACAATAACTTATTATGTAGTGGCAGCTCAGAATATCTACCAAGTAGCCACCACATTTTTTTGAATCTAATGCGAAGTTCTTCGCGTTTTTTCTTGACATGTTCTTTCCACCTAAGTTTGGCATCTAATGTCATCCCGAGGTATTTCGCTGTGTTAGCATGAGGGATTGCTTGCTGGTTAATTACTATTGGCAAGTAATCTATTCTTTTGTTGGTGAAGTTTATGTGGGTAGACTTCACCTCATTTAATTTAATCCGCCATTTCTTAGTCCAATTGTTGACGTTGTTGACGGCTGCTTGTAGTTTGTTTGTGGCTATCTCTATTTCGTTGCTTGTGGCTAGTAATGCAGTGTCGTCAGCGAACGTAGCTGTTGTCACTCCATCACTTGTAGAAATATCACTGGTGTAAAGCAAGTACAGGACTGGTCCAAGGACGCTTCCTTGCGGTACGCCTGCAGCGATGTCCCTTAGTTCTGAATATTCCTCACCATATTTCACTCTGAATTGACAATCAGAGATACCTATATGATTTGAGAATCTGACTCATCTGCCTAGGCAGATTTCTGTCTATCTTGTATTCGAGGCCTTCGTACCACACTTTATCAAAAGCTTGGGCCACGTCTAGAAATATCGTTGCGCATATTTCTATTTTCTCTAAGGTTCTTTCAATTACATCGGTAATACGGTGCACTTGATCTATGGTCGAGTGCTTGTTACGAAATCCAAACTGGTGAGTTGGGATGAGCTGTTTTTCTTCAATGATTGGCTTGAGGCGTTTCAGAAGCAATTTCTCGAACAGTTTGGATATGGTTGGTAGCAATGAAATCGGTCGGTACGATGTTTTTTCGTTGGGTGGTTTACCCGGTTTAGGGATCATAATAACTTCCGCAATTTTCCACTGCATTGGCACATATTTTAGACGTAGTGCTGCATTGAATAGTTGCGTAAACTTCATTATGCCCCTTTTGGGTAATTCTTTAAGCACTTCCCACTTATTAGGATCTCTTTGTGGATTTCTTTTGGAGTTATAGGCTCAATGACTTTATCTTCCATATTGTTTATTTCCGGTAGGATCTCATTGTCCATAGCCGGGTGTGGTTGAAAGGTGTTTTCTAAATGTTCAGCAAATATTTTGCTTTTTCATTATCTCTCCTTGCCCATCCACCATCTTCTCTGCGAATGGGTGGATTTTGGATTTGTGGCCTTTTTAGTCTCTTGGTGGCTCTCCAAAGCGAATATTCGGTCTCTTTATCATCTGTTAATCCCCTTAGGAATTCAGTGAATGTTTCGTTTTTAACTGAGCGGATCTCATCTTTGAGTTGTTGATTTAGCCGATTTAGCAGTCTTTTGTCTGCTGGTGCTCTAATTTATTGCCATTTCTTTCGTGCTTTTCGTTTCGTTGAGACAAGTTCTCTAATTTCCCTAGGGTAATTCAGGCCAGTTGTTTTTCTTTTTGGCACAGGGGTGTTGTTCCACGTGGCTTGCTGCAGATTGGTTACGAGCAGCTCTGCTTCCGTGTCAAGCTGTTCAGTAGTTCTTAGTGGAACGTTCAAGTTGATGCGTTCTTCCACTTCTGCTCTGAATCCGTCCCAGTCTGTCCATTTGTTCGATAGTGCCGGTTGTTGTGATTTAGCAATAATTGTTTCGCTAATCATCATTATAATTGGAGAATGGTCAGATGACAGGAGAGGAGATTTCTTTCAATATGAAGAAGTTGATTAGATCTGGGATCTTATTGCTATCTGTCGGCCAATACGTTGGTTTCCCAGTAGACTGGTATACGCAATTGGCTTGTTTGATCGCTTCATATAGCTGTTTCCCTTTGGTGGTGATAAGCCTTGACCCCCAGTAGGTATGTTTAGCATTGAAATCACCTCCAATTATAAAGTGTTTAGAAAAGCCTAGTATAATCATTTTTATCTAGTACATACCTAGGCGGGCAGTATATTGCAGTAACTGTATAGTCCTTGGATTTTGTACAGATTTTTACAGATGTTGCTTGTATTTCACGTGTGTTGTAATTGCTTTCTTCATAGTGCTTGACATTTTCCTTTATTATTGCCGCCGAACCACCCCTTGCTGTGTTATCCGGGTGGGCAGTGTGGTATAGTTTATATCCTTTTATATTTAGGTAGCTTTCCTTAGTGAAATGGGTTTCGGAAATCAGACTGACGTCTATTTTCTGATCCCACAGGAATAACTCTACTTCATGGACATGTTGGAGTAGCCCATTCGCATTCCAGGCTGCAATTCTAATTAATGATGCCATTTTTATTTCTTGTAATTGGCTGCTGCCTTTTTGCTAGTTTCTAACTTTGTAACTCTGGTTAGAATAGATTTGATGGAATTCTCTTGTTTGTCGAGTTTTCCAACTATTATTTGCAGTGTTTTGTTAATAGCGTCTAAGTTTATTTCTGCCTTCGGCTCTTGTTGCGATTTGCCTTTTGTCTTCTGCGCATAGGCATTACTTGCTGTGCTTTGTTGAGGTATTGGTTCAGCTTTAGGTAGTATAGGAAAATTCTGTGAATTTTTCTTTATCGCTGCCGTCTGTTGCGCAGTAGTTGTTCTTGTTTTTCTTTCTTGTAAAGCTTTTTCCCCACACCCTCGGTAATTTGCTGCGTGTGCTTCTCCGCAGTTTGCACATTTCGCTTTTTCAAGCTTCCCTGAATTGCAATCTTTTGTAATGTGGTGTCCTGCGCATTTTACGCACCTCGCTGTTTTGTTGCAGAAGGATTGGGTATGCCCAAAGGCTTGACACTTTTTATATTGTGGGATAAGAGCTGTTTTCTTTCGTAGTGATTCTATTTTGACCTTCAAACTAGCGATTGATGTAGTTGCAAAAATCTTCTTGCTATCTTCTGTTTTGTCAAAAGATAGCAAGGTTCTCATAACAGTGCCGTTATCTTCTTTAATTTTTTTCATGATGTTGGTAACTCCATCTAACTTGAAGCCTCTTTTTTGTAGGTCTTCCCTTGGAAATTATGTTGATCTTACTACATATTCGTCGGCCTCAATGGTTTAGTGCCGTAGTCGGCAACCTGTTTTAAGTAAAGAACTATTTTCCTTAAATCATCATGATCATCATCATCATCAATCAGCCATTTTCTGTGTCCACTGGTGAACATAGGCCTCCCCTAATTGCTGCCATTTAGTTCGGTCTTGAGCTGATCTAATCCTGTTATTTGTAAGCTGCTTTATATCATCCGACCATTTGGTTGGTGGTCTACCTCTACTTCCTTTATCTTCACGTGGTCTCCATTCTAAAATTTTCTTAGTCCACCTACCATCTTTAGATCTGGCTATATGCCCTGCCCATTTCCATTTCGCCGTTGTTATTCGTTTTAGTATATGACAAACCCCTGTTTTCTGTCGGATATAAACGATTGTTAGTCTGTCGCTCAATTTCACCCCAAGCATTGCTCTTTCCATGGCCCTTTGAGCCACCATTAGTTAATTAGCTGAGCGTTTAATTAATGTTAATGTTTCTGCACCATACGCCAGTACAGGCCGAACACATTGGTCGTAATCTTTGCGTTTTAAACATATAGGGATGTACTTCTAAAAACATATTTTAATTTTCCAAATGCTACCCATGCAAGGCCAATTCTTTGTTGTAATTCACAGATTTGATTGTCTCTGCCGATTTTTAGTTGATGTCCTAAGTATTTGTATGAAGAGACTTCCTCGATTTCGATGCTATCTACCTTTATGTTATTACTTAGTACAAGATTCGTTATTAATCTTGTTTTGTTGAAATTTAACCTTAAACCAACCTTCTCTGTGGCGATTTTAATTTCTTCTAACATTTGCTGTGCTTCCCCAATGTTGTCCGTTACTAACACAATATCATCGGCAAATCTCAAGTTACTAAGCTTATCTCCATCTATATTTAAGCCTTTCTTGTTCCATGATAATGTTTTAAAAATATACTCCAATACAGTAATAAACAATTTGGGAAAGATTGTATCTCTTTGCCGCACTCCTCGTTCTAACCTGAATTTATCTGTGTTTTTATGGAGTTTGATACTTGCCGTTGCATTGTCATATGTATATCGTGTTTGTATTTCTGTATCTGTGGTCTATGCAACATTGATTTAGTGCAGTTAGTATGGCCCAAAGTTCAACAGTATCAAATGCTTTACAAAAGTCTATAAATGTAAGAACTAGTGGTTTGTTATATTGTACGCATGTTTCTACAAGTATTTTTATTGTTTGTAGGTGGTCGTTTGTGCTATATATTGCTCGAAACCCAGCTTGCTCCTTAGATTGATAGAAGTTTAATTTATTATCTAACCTCTTTGCTATAATTTTTGTAATAAGCTTATATAAATGCGTTAGAAGACTAACTTCAGGTCTATAGTTTCCATGTAGTTGGTATTACACAGTTTTGTAGGCACATATTGAATAACCGTTTTAATTCGCGAAGTAGTTGTTTTTCTCCCAATTTTACGGCCTCGATCGCTATGTCATCTTCTCCCGATACCTTTCTGTTTTTCATTTCTGATAATGTATTTCTTATTTCATCTAAAGAGATTTTTGGTATGTCTTCGGACCTTGATTTATTATCTCTTTTTCCTGGGATAGTCTCTTTTGTTCATCTTTATTACGGCTTTTATATAACTCTTGAGAATATGCTGCTACTATTTTTAGATGTTTGTCTCGGTTCGTTTCCAACTGCCCTTTATCGTCTTTCATTTTAAAATTTTCCATTCTTCCGTTTTCTAGTCTTCTTGTTAAAACTTTTAAACTTTTCTATGGTTTACTTTATTTGGTATGTATTATACTTCCTGGTATCTTTCCTTATAGCATTTGATATTTGCTTATTGAGAGTTCCGTATTAGTTATCATCTGTATCCGATTGGCTAAAAAAATTTTTTCTTTCCTTCATTAATTGCTTTGTGTCATCACTGATCTTACTAACTTTTTGTTTTACGTTGTTGCCACATTCTTTTTCTGCTTTTATAATTGCTGTTACAATTGTGTCGTTAATTTCATCTACAGCCATGCATTTTTCAATTTGTACCTTGCCAGGTCTTTAGAACAATTCCATACTTTGGGTTTTTGCTTTCTGACCAATTTAAGCCTTTCTTTATATATTTAATATAATTGTGGCTCTCACCATTCGTTGGTCGCTTCGTATGGAGAACTGATTTAGAACGTTTAAATCTTTTATGATTTGTCTTTTGTCAGTTGCTATAAAATTTATTTTGTTCATTTTCTTGCCATCAGGCTTTTCCATGTCCATTTTCGATGTTTCTTTTTTGGAAAAAGGTTTTCATTATGGTGTAATAAGAAATTTGTTAACATTTTTCCTCGTTCATTTCTTTCCCCATCTCCAAAGTTTCCTATTATTGTCTCTGATTCATCTTTCTTTTTTTCAGCATTAAAATCGCCCATCACAACTGTATAGTGAGTTTGCGTTTCGGATAATGCCATTACGAGGTCTTCATAAAATCTTTCAACTTCTTCGTCGTCAAAATTTATCGTGGGAGCATATACTTGAATTACCTTTAGATGGTATTTTGAACTTATTTTGAGTATCAAGTAGATTACACGTGGAGATATGCTTTTTACTTTAATAATATTGTCAACATGTTTTTTGTTTATAAAGAAACCAACTCCACCACTTGATCTATCCTCTTCCCCTTTGTGATATAAAACAGGTCCTGATTTAAGAGTTGTTAACTTCTCACCTCTTTTCCTTACTTCACAAAGCCCGATTATATCCCACTTTATATGACTCATTTCCTCTTCTATTTCTTCTACGTTGTCTTGTGGTAACAAGGTAAAGCGTTTGCATATTTCGTCTTCTTTTAGTCAAACTTTTGTCCCCCCCAGAATGCTTGGGACAAACTGATCTGATATAAGTGTGAGATTGTGTGTGGCCTCGTTGACCTACTCACCTGGGGTAGTTGCGTTTTAAAATCTGACATTTCATATGAGTTAGGGGTTTTTTGGCGGAATAAAGCGCCGCGCTTGCCGAGCGTGTTGGCGAGTTTGAAAACAGCCGCCCATTATCGGTACAGACGCTAGTTGTAGCCGCTCACTCTGAGTCAGACGCTACGATTTATTACCATATCTGGTTTCCTTAAAACATTTTTAAAAATCTTACATAGAGCCGCAAGGATGATAGTATAAAAAACCCTGTAGATTATTTATCTTCACAAACTTTATTTATTTAATGATATTCAATAACATTTTAATTGTTTTATACATTTATTTTCACATATTGTAAAGTAAATAAATAATCAAGGCAAACAATTTAATAAAAAGGAACAAAATCATTAGTAAGAGTTTTGCGAGTGAATTGATACACAATGATTTGTCATTAGATTCGTAATTTGGGGTCTTAAGTTTTAAACAACTTTCAAGGCTAACGTCGCGTCGTTGAGCTGGGCTCTCAATTTACTTTTAAGGATGTTCATGTCGCTAACAATAATACGTCGAACCGAAAATTGTCAAGAGTCCAAATGCCACCAGCTTAGGTTGACTGTAACTTTCATGAAGGCTATTCCATGTTTCAAATATAATTCGATCTTCTTTTTGAGAATTTGAAAGTTTTGTCCATTTATGATCTACTGCCAAGTTTTCTTTTTTTTTTCAAGTTTTCTAGTTCTGATTGTAAAGATGTAAATTTTGAAGACCAAATATCTTTCTATTAACTGAAGTTCAAATTAAGCCTATCAACCTTTTGGAACGGTTTCAAATTTATTTCGTTGGTATTTATAGCAAATGGATGTGTCAAAAATGACAATGGTATTTTTTCCTTCCTGAACTCTGTAAAATGATTAGCAAAGGAATCTTTCATTTTTTCGATAGCAGTAAAAAAATACGTAGTAGTAATGACATTTCTTGCTTATCGATGGTTTTTTAAATTGTAAAAATGAATTAAATTTGTATTGTTAATATCTTGAATAAACATACGAGTAGATAATTGACATTCAGAAGAAAGTAAAATTTCTAACAGTGAATGTGCAGTATAGTATTGCCTCATCCTTGCAATTTCTTATTAAGATTGTTAAGATGAGCTATCATATCAGTAGCAAAATAGAATTTTTGTAACCAGTCGTCATCGTTTAACTCCGAGTATTCGAAGCGCTTTGACGACGAAAATGTATTGATATGTTCGATACATTGACCGAAACGTTCAAGAACTGCCCCCCTGGACAGCCAGCGAACTTTATTATATAACAAGAGATCAAATTACACAGGCCATTCAATTGAATTGAACTGAATAAACGGGCCAACGATAAAAAAGCTTTTTTAATGATTTTGCCTAATTCTTATGTTTTTGCGTGCGCTGGATCCGAAAATACTAATAATAACAAAGTCGTATCAAACACCATTTTTTCACATTTGAATATACGAAATATGAGAAATTCATTTTGATCTAATATCTGTGCATTTTTAATATACTAAACCATACAGTAAATCTAAATGTATTTAGGTCGGCGGTGTTGGCAATACTGCTCTTTGTTTTCCCGCTTTGTTCGCTTACAGCTGTATGTTTTCTTTCAGTCAACATAACCTCACTTTTCAGTTGTTTGTCAATATGGTCTAAGTATGGCTAACCGTGGTTATAAAAACTGTCCTAACAGTTTTTGTTATATATGTGGTGATTTTATAGTTAAACAATATCAACAAAACATGACAGACTTTGTTAAAAAAGTCTTCTTTGCATATCTTGATGTAAAACTCGGCGATTAAGAAAAACATTGGGCTCCACATAAGAATTGCTATGTTTGTGTTGAAGATTTTAGAAAATTGTCTAAAAAAGCAAAGACAGCTTTTAGTATTGCACTGCCCATAGTATAGAGAAAACAAAAAATCATTCAGACGATTGTTATTTTTGTAGCATTGATGTTACTAGATATAACTCCAAAACTAAGAAAGTTATTGTCTACCCTTACCTTCCTTCAGCTATTCGGCCAGTCGCTCATGGTCCGGGTATATTGCTGACGTTTTACTTGATGAGTCCAGTGAACCTGAATCTCTTGAAGGTGGACATCCGGTCCAGAAAACGCATCATCATCCGGATGATGCGTTTTCTCCAAAAAATTTAGGACCTCAGTTGTTTACACAGGCTGAGTTAAATGATTTGGTAAGAGATTTGGGTTTGACTAAAGAAAAAGCAGAATTGCTTGGCTCTAGGCTAAAACAAGAACATTTTTTGGCATCTGGAATATCTATTCACCAGTATAGAACAAGAGATCAGCAGTTCGCTAAGTTTTTTAAGCAGGAAGAGGATTCGGTTTACTGCGATAATGTTGATAGATATATATGACGGAAACTTACGAAAATCGAGACATGGTTTTACATGGCTCCTTGGCCAACAAAAGGGATTTACTAAGTTTCCATGTTTTATATGTGAGTGGGAGAGCAAAGCAGGGGATCAACACACAAACCTTAACACCTGGCGAGGAGAACATTTTGCATAAAATTTTAGTAGATCCAAAAAAGGTACTTCTACCACCTCTTCACATTAAACTAAGATTAATGAAACAGTTCGTAAAAGCCTTGCCTAAAGATGGTGAATGTTTTAAGTATTTATGTGAGAAGTTTCCTCATTTATCGGAAGCCAAACTGAAAGAAGGCGTTTTCATTGGGCCTGACATTCGTAAAATGATGTTTGATTCCATATCATAGGTAATATGATAGACAAGTTCAAAAATCTGGAATGCGTGATGAGCCTTAAAGTCAACTGCTTACACAATCATCTTGAATTTTTCCCTGACAACTTGGGTGACATGAGTTAAGAGCAGGGAGAGCGGTTTCACCAGGATATTAAGGTGGAGAAACGTTACCAGGGACGGTGGAATGTCAACATGATGGCTGGTCACTTCACCGGAAACAACAAAATGCATCACATCGGAGATGAAGTTACATAAGAAGCTTTAAAGAGAAGAGAGGAAGGAAATACAAAACAAAAGCACTTAAAATATATGTATTGAAGTGATATATTGTGAGTTAAGCTAAATAAAATTTGTAATTAAACAAGAGTACAGTTTCAGGTTCGCTTTTTAATTTTTTATAGAGCCAATTTTATCCATTTTTAAATACAATCGAGGTCATATTATGAAAGAACTGTGGGTGATACAAAAAAACTAATGCCATATACGGTGTCAGCGCCCAAAAATACATAAGATTCAGCAGCGCTAGTTTAAAAAGTTTTCACAAAAAAAATTTTTGTGGGCCTGTGTCATCCTTTATTTACTTCATCAAGGAATAAACAAAATTCGCAATGATTTAAAGCTTTTGAGAAGATTTGGTTGACTATTTTTACTACCAAGTCCATTATCTCTTGAATCTCGATAGGAAATGTTTGCGCACACAGCGCCTCTTGGCGTAGGTATAGTGCAATTAAAGGTGAAAATGTCGTGTTCAATACCTTCTTTAAAACGGAACACACAGCTTTTATTTTTACCAGTCATCATACTCTTCGCACTATCTGTAGCAATAGATATTACTTTTTTTTTTTTTTTATAATTTTACTTGCTTCAACTACGAGGTTATTAGCAATGTAACATTAAGTTATGTACAAGTTAAGAATATTTTAAGTCGTAGTACATAGTGATAAAAAATATAATAAAAGGTTTAACTAAATTTTTTTCAATAATCCGATGTCCTGCAGGAAGGCGACCATTTTCTGTGTAGTGGAGTTTGTGTTGTCCAGTAGCTTTTCAAGGGAGTTGGGTATTTGGAACTGTATTCTTGCGTTTTCGTAAATTCGACAATCCAGTAGGAGGTGTTTTACTGATAGTGGAACATTGCAGTTTTGGCACATTGGTTTCTCTTTTTGTTCTAATATATAGGAATGCGTTATTTTGGTGTGTCCAATTCTTAAACGAGTCAGAACGACCTGTTGTTTGCGGGACAGTGAGTGAGTTAGTACTTGTTCTTTGGTTTGTGGTTTGATTGCTAGTAGTTTACAATTGGAGGATTCCCATTCAAGTTGCCATTTCTTGTTGATGCAATGTTTATAAAACGATTTCAGATCTTCTTTAGATATTTTTTTGACGACTTGGGAGTTTGAAGAAGTTA
>JABXWE010102216.1:0-22904 GCA_014611495.1 Limonius californicus
GCGAAGCTGAAAATTTTGGAATAAACATCTTGGGCTTCTCTTCCGACGGAGATACAAGACTTTTAAAATCGATGAAACTTTCTTCAAAAATAGAATTACGTGAGAAAGACGAGGACAACTTTTCGGATAATGATTCTCCTTCTAATTCTCCAAATGTACTATTAAATTTTGATCTCAAAAATAATTCTCGTAAACGGGATTGGTATAACATGAATTTATCGCAAGGTGACCTTTGTACTCAAGATACTGTCCACATAGGGACAAAGCTTCGTTCTCGACTGCTGAAGCGTGACATATTGCTTCCAATGGGCAATTTCTTTATTTCGAAAGACCATTTGTATAGTCTTATTCAAAATATTTCGAAGGATAATCATCTATTAACAAAAACGGATCTTTATGGTAAGGACAAAATGAATTTTCGTGCTGTGGAGAAAATGTGCACAGAAAACGTAGCCCATCTATTAGGTCAACATGTGCCAGGTAGTAATGCAACTATAATTTATCTGAAAATTATTAGAAATGTACTACAATCATTTCTAAAAAAAGATGTTACTCAAGAACAAAGACTACACGGTATTTGGTATTCCGTCTTTACGTTAAGAATTTGGCGCGCTTGGTTGAAGTTCAAACCTAAATCCTCCATTACCAAGAATTTTATTAGTTTAAATTCCTACATGTGTATAGAAATTAATGGACATGTATTAATTAAACTGATGAGGTTGTTTAGAGATGATAGAAATGTACGAAACGGTTCAGCACAATCGTTCACCACGTGGTTATTTAGTTCACAACCTTGTGAGCAAATTTTCAGATCAACACGTTCTTTAACTTCAACTTTTTCAACTGTAGTCAATTTCAGCATAAAAGACATTATAAATAGGATCAACAAAATAGAAAAAATCAACGACATTACGAATGACCTTTCGGAAACATTCACTTTTCCTAGAGCAACTAATAAACTTGGAATTGGTGATGGAGCAACAGAACAGGTATTTTTTTAACAGCCGAAAAAATTACTGATGTTTACGAATCAGCTCTGGAAGAAGTTAAAGAAGACTGCCGTAAATTGGGGATAATTAGCGAAGATAGCTCATGGCACACACAAATTCAGATAGAGAAACAAAAAAAACAAACTACATCAAACAAAAATTCATGTACAGAAATAGTTGAAGGTGTAATATGCAGTCAAAAGGGAAGAAAACATACGAGAACAGAAGAAGAGCAGGAAAATTATGAAAATGGGAGCTTAGATAATGAATCAGATGTGAATGATTGTGAAGAACATGCAGATGCTGCTCATCACTATGAAAATAATATTGTGCCGACTGTCGATTTGCGAATTCCTGAGAACCTCTCCATACCTAATGACTCGGCAGAGTTAGAAGTTGACGAAAGTATTTTTCTACATTTTCAAAACGAAATCAATCTGAAGGACTGTGATAAGAAAAATATTAATGAAAACAGCCCGTTTGTTACTATTAAGACACAATATTCAGATAAAACCATGACAATAAAAAAATCTACTCTATGTTGGCTATTGAGTGAGAAGAAAAACAGGCAAGAAACAATTAATTTTAATTTAATATATATAGATCATAATGTTACAAAATTTTAGGGTTAGTGCAGATCGCTTGATACGGGTTAGGGTCCCAAAATCGTCAAATTCATCATCCAACCCACTGTTGTTGACCTCATCTGTTGAACAGCCATCTCTCGAATTCGATCCTGAATTAGACCAATTGCCTCAAATAGAAGACGAACAGTATTATGCCGTATACTATAGTGATAACTGGTACATAGGCCGAGTTATTGACGAAATCGATGAAAATAAATTTAAAATCAAATTTCTAAAATCATCGTTGAACGATTTTGTGTGGCCAAAGTGCCCGGACGTACAAACAGTGGAAAAATCTTTTATATTTTTTGGACCGCTGGCCATGATCGGTGAGTATTAGTAGTTTCTTACCTCCTGACATAAGACGGGGCTGTTTCTTAACAAAAGGAATCTAAAACACATGTCCACAGAAAGATATATGGAAAATGGTAGGTATGTTAAAAAAATATGGTATGAGCACTGAATAAACTATTTAAAATTTACCTTCATTATCAAATAACCATACTACCAAAGTCCCGTCTTAATTTAGCAGATTATTTTTTCTGACATATTTGACACTTTTTTGTTACAGGGAACAGTCCTATGACGATAACCGAGAATGATAGGGCCACAATCAAAAACGTGTATAAAAAACTTAAAAAAAGTTTAAATGATGTATTTAAATGATGTAATTTCGTCTGTACCTATCATTATTTTTGAATAAACTTCAACTTTGATTTTCGCTTTTTCTATTACCTTTCCGTTATATTCTGTACCTACATACATACCTACAACGTATTCTGTGAATTCAAAATTTGAGAGTATATCTTGAAGTAGGTACGTAGACAAATGCCGAGTAAATGTAATAAATGTCGTAAATGTTGTAAATGTCGAGTAAATGTCGTGTAAATGTTGTAAATGTCGTAAATGTCACGTAAATGTTGTAAATGTCGAGTAAATGTCATGTAAATGTTGTAAATGTCGTAAATGTCATGTAAATGTCGTAAATGCCACGTAAATGTTGTAAATAATAAATGCGGTGTACACGAAAATTGCGGGTGGTCAACCCCTCGTTGATAGGATTTTATATGCTGAGTTAAGGAGGGTATTTCCTCCATAGTTATGGCAGTCCTACCATTTATCCGGTATCTTTTCTTGTGCCCATATCTGTTTCACTAATTCATAAATTCTCCCATTGTTGTTCTCCTGCATTCTTTATCAGTTCGCCATTTATTCCATCTTTGCCTGGTGATTTTCCATTTCTTATATTGCTTATGACATTTTAAAATTCTGCGCATGTTGATTCTGCCATTTCAATTTCATTATCTTCCAATTTATGTTCCTCTCGTTGGTCATCTTCAGTTTCTAATTGCACATTTAATATTTTCTGGAAGTAGTTCTTCCATATTTTCTTTATGCTTTCTTGGCTGTCTTCTGTTTTTCCGTGCTTGCTTTTTCTGACCTTGTGTCCTTGATTTTGGTCTCTTATCTTTATATAAAAGCTTCGTGTATTGTTGTTTCTGCTGTTTTCTTCTATTTCTTCCATCTTTTCCTTAAGCTAGTCATTCTTGTTTTGTTTATATGTCCTTCTTGCTTCTTTTCTGTGTTCTTTGTAGTCTTCTAAGTCTTCCTGCTTCCGTGTTCTTAACCACTTTAGTCTTGCTTCCCTTTTTTGATAAATATGAATGGCTTATTTATGCTTCTGTACATGTCAATTAATCATACAAACAAAGAAAACCGTAGAAGTACTTTTATTTCTAAATCAAACTTATATTCTAATACAGATGCACCATACATGAAAATAATGAGTTTCAATACAATGCAACACTATGCACTACACTTTATTTATCGTGTACAAATTTCCACCAACTTTTTGTATTCCTTGCGAACAGTTTTGCTTCTATCCATGATTTCCCTCTTCTTCAGTATTTCACCGATGACTTTATCCCAGTCTAGCGTGGTCTCCTACACTTTTTCCTTATTTGCATTTTGACCTCCCGTATTTGTTTAACTGGTCTATTGTGAATCATCCTTTGTAAGTGGCCCCGTCAATATAGTTGTCTTATTTCTATATTTTGTAGAGTCCGTTCTATTTCCAGTTCTCCCCTTATTTGTATGTTTCTGATTCTATTTTCCCTTGTGACTCCTCTGACTCCCCTTAGGTGCTTCATTTCGATGGATTTTATTTTACTCTTCTGAATTCTTGTCAGTACCAAGCTCGTGGTACCACGTCTAATGGTTTTTCTGGATTGATAAATGCAAAATATGCTTTCATTTGCTGATTTGACAATTTTTGCATTATTTGTTTAATCGTAAAAATGTGTTCTTGTGTACTTTTGCCTTTTGTGAAGCCACTTTGTGCTTCGTCCAGGTTCTCTACTGTTAGATATTCCTCTATAGTTACTGCAATTCTTTTTGTCTCCTTTTTTGTGTATAAGCAATATTAGGGCCACCTTCCAGTCTTCTGCGATTTGTTCTTTGCAGATTTTGTTACATATTTCTAAAAATACTTGTGTTACTGTATTCCCTATATTTTACATGATTTCCGATCTAATTAGGTCATAGTTTGGTGGTTTTCCATTTTTTATTTTCCTTGCTGCTTCCTTTGCTCTTCTATTTTTATTTTGATATTTTCTGTTATTTCTACTGTTTCAATATTTTCTTCTATACTCCAGGTTCGCCTATAATTCTTTGCATCTATTCATTCTCTTTTTCTTCCGTTAACATTTGCTCATTTGCGTCTCTTTCTTTGTTTTTCCTTATTGAGTTTAACACTTTATGAAACAGTTTTTAGTTAATTTACCACTGTCCTATTTCATTTTTTCTTGAAATTCTTTCCAATTGTTTTTCTTCTCTGTTGTCACTATGTTCTACAGATTTTTCTCCTCCTTCCTCCCTAAGTCCTTCCATCTTGTCAGGTGGGTGGTGATTATTATCTGTTCTCTTAAAAATTTGTTATTGCTTCTCGCCATTGCTGTCTATTGTTTGAGGTTGTAACTCTCTGCTCCACATTTATATTTGGTACTGACTTGATCTGTTGGCCAGTGATTAGTGATCTCGCTCATCTGCATTCTCCATGTGGCTTTCCCTGTACTACAAGTTTTTTTAAATTGTTTCCTTGTGTAAGATGTCCAAAAAATTTTAATATTCAGCTATAAATGACTGAAAATAGGTTTTGTTTTGGCTTGATTTCATTAAGAATTGACACATTGGTTCTTCATGCCGTCCAGCATGTGCGAAGCTTTCTCCACCAAACCTACAATTCAAAACCGTCTATAAGTCATCGATCTGCTATATGGATGCTCCAAGTTTCAGAAGCGTACTGAAAAACTGGTAGAACTATGGTCTGTACAATATTCAATTTTGATTTGTGCGTTATATTCGGGGTTTTTCGTATTTTGGTCAGTTGTGTCATAGCCGCTTCACCTAATTGTATTCTGCAGCAAATTTAGATATAAGTGCTTCTACATAAGTGCCACTACGATGTGTGACACGTTAAAAATCACTACTGGAGGTGGAACTACCCCAGATAGCAAAATTCTTAGTTAGGGTGTACAATGGGCCAAATGTGGCCTAAGTGCATAGAGATGCTTGGAAAACCGCGTCTTAGATCTCGCTCTTTCAAAGCAAGCAAGCAGGCAAGCTTCTACATAAACATATCTATCAACAGATTCATAATCCTGAATTCAGGGTATGATGGGATTGTTCTCGCCTTCTGTATCTATTATCATGATCTTGGTTTTTGATAAATTAATAGTTAAACCATATTCTACACTAACTTGCTCTAGTTTGTCTATAAAAGATGTTATTAGTACAATGTCATCTGCGTAGAGCAAGTTTGAAATTTTTTGACCTCTGATAGAGACTCCACCATCCCGGTCTTCCAATATTTGTCTCATGATGTATTCTGTGCTGTATGTGTATGTATGGCACATTAAAAATCACTACTGGCTTTGAAAGTACCCCAGATAGACAAAATGCTTAGATAGGGTTTACAATAAGCCAAGAGCTTCAGTGCATAGAGATGCTCGGAAAACCGCGTCCTAGATCTCGCCCAATTAAAACAAAACAAAACAAAGAACCCTGCCTTACTTATCGCTTGTTTTCTAATTTTACTTATTCAAAATATTTCAGAACATGTCAGAAATCAATACAACGTTATGTCACAATCTTTCAACAATTGAACCAGCTTCTGAACCAAGTTACAGTGATTTAATGCGAATGGATCAAAGGCTATTGTTGGAACAGCAGATGCGGCAACATGTACAAATGCTCACACAAAACTTCCTATTAACATACGAACACCCAGAATTTCATGACAGCGCAATCAAATTTAAGGAAAACTTGGTAGTTATAAATTTTTGTGTATTATGTTAGCTGCTAATGTTTACTGCAAGAACCACAGAATGAGCTAAGCATCCTAGAAATTATTCAATATTTATTTTTTAGGTTAATTTTCAACTATTGTCAGGTAACAAAGAAAATTCTACTTTTAAAGCTTGCAATTTGGATGCGGCTTTGAGGTTGATTCAAAATTGGGAGAAACAATTTGCTTTAAATACCGATGAGGTTAGAATGGCAAAACAGTAAGTTTTGAAGTTAGGTTAATTATCTAAATATGTTATACTCGCATTTGTTTCAGGCATGTGTGCCAAGTTATACATGAATCGTAAGTACGTTTTACCTATCTATGTATAATCATTTAAGTAAAATTTAAATTATTGTGTAAATCATTTTTTAGAAAACAAAATCATGTAGCAGGAATAGAATATATTCCAACCTTCCCGCAGCTAATTCTTGAAACCATATCAAAGAGTGAAGTATTTTTATACCCAGCAATTCTACCTAGAATTCCTTTTAAGACGGCTTCTTTAAGTAAACGAGTTTCTATATTTACTAAATCTGAAGACGAGTAAGTATTAACGATACCTCAAACATGTATGTTTTACAATGTAACAGTTTATAATCAGGTGTTTATACTGTATAAAATAATTTTTGTACTTTTAAATCACACTTTTGGGCATTCTGTACGTGCTAAAATCAAAACCAAGTGCCTATGTTTGCGGGTGCTTTGCACTGCAACCTAACTGAATTTTTTTTTATTCGAACATTAGTGTTGAACTTCCTAATTTCATTCATACATAATGTGGATGCCTTTGTGTACTTTCTAACTGTGGATACGCTGAAAGATCACTCTAACACGTAATGTACTTTAAGAGAAAAAAAAACAACTAGAAATTGATTTTAAATGTATTTAATACTTGTTATAGAAAAGCGCGTGCTCCCGCTTTGAGAGCCTCTAAAGCACTAGAAGTGCAGTTTCGCCCGTGAATTAAAAAAAGAGACGCTGCACTCACTTTTGTGTTACTCAATCAAACTCAGATTAATATTCTACGCCACCACTCTGTTTTTAGGTTGATAGCCTTAGGAATGGAGCAGTTCATTCCATATTTGGCGCAAGATTCCTTTCATTTGACTTTTAAAGGCCAAGTCAAACTGGGAAGCGTGTGTAAAATGATAAACCAGTACATGATGCCTCTAAGAGATGTTAAGAAGTTGTACTGTCACATATTCAACAGTAAGCATCCCAACAAAGAAATGAACTCTATAAAGTACTATTTTGAAAACAACAAGGCGCCTGTAACGATGCATTACGTTATTAGTCTGAAGGAATTTGGAGCAGTTGCACCCTGCAAGAGAAACAAGGAACTATTGCCATACCAGTGGAGAAAGTATTTGTATCCCGATGAGCAAAATGTAAGTGATGTTGGGCTTTTCTTGTAGCAATACTCCCAAACATACCTAATATTTTCTACAAAAATTAAATTTCATTATGCTAGTGTTCTAATTCTCAATTAGGACTATTTTTTTGCTAAATATTGAAATTATTTTTGCCATATAGAACCTCTGAGATACAGTTGATAAATTATATTCACAAAATTCCCAACACATGTCTAGCGGTAAATTAAAATAATACATTTGAGAAAGATCGTACAAATTGACAGTCTTTTCGTCCTACTGTTGGGCATCGGCCTCTTCTCTGCCACGTGCAAATAGCTCATGTTAATTAGAGCCAGATAATACAGAGAGAATTGGCTTAATAAAAACCGCATTTAATGCATCATTTATTCTTCCACTATAGCAAGTTTCCATAACATTAAGCAGAAACTTATAAAAATTTCCAATTAATGGTAGCTACACAATGTGTTATATCTAGAACCAGCTGTCAGTATCGAATATGCAGCGGTTTTAATGCTTTTTAATTACTGAAATTATGGATGGCATTGTCCATTTGATAAAATATCAAACAGTATTTCTTAACATTGTGGAATAAGGAAGCCAATAAAAAAAATTAGTAATCTGTTATATGCAGTTGTTAATCCCAATATTTTCAACTGTTTGATTATGCATGGTAAAACTTACGTTTCAAATCTAAATCTATGCAGTGTGAGCGGAAAAAGTAAGCAGTTTGACTGTACTAGGCACAATACTACTTGATTCAACTCGTACATAACATTTAATTGAAAATCTCAGAGGCGAAATTACATAAAAAATAGTCTAATGCTTCTGCCTGTATTGCCAAACATGGTTCATAAAAAATTAGCACATTTATCCTTATTTTAAAGATTGAACTTACAAAACTCTGGTATTAAGAAATTACCAACAAGTAATAAGTCGTTGATAACCTTAATTGGAACCACAAATGTACGTTATTTGCAAGTAATTGTTTAAAATCCCGTATTTTGGGAAATTTCTTACATATCGGCAACAGTAAATGTGTGTGCTTATATATTTAATTCAAATTAATAAATTAGAGCAAGCTACCAATTGGTATACAGAATTTCGCTAAAAATTGCCTATTTGGTATGAAATGTGCCTGTAAGATGGCGCTTTTGGAGGTGCCGCAGTTTTGACAGTTGTAATCACAATAATATTTTGTTCATTTTTAAACAATAAATAAGCTAATGTTAATGAAAAATACCGATATTTTGTAGTTTGAGGTGTGTTCGTCACGTTATGTTGTAGAGTCCGGCAACAAGTTTACAAGTGTCGAGTTTTTTCACCAAAGTCCCAAAACCTCCAGCTTTCAACAAAAACTTCAGTAATAAAAGTCCTCCGAAACGGAAACTTGCTCCGAAGACTCCTGCAAGCACCCCCCAAAGAAACCCAAATGTGTTTAGACGCGCTAGAATTAGTTTATCGCCCATTGCAAGCTCTCGAACCAAAGGGATTTTCAGCTCAACCCCCAAAGTTCAAGTTCCTAAAACAAAGAAGTTAGAGTCTTATTTCAAATCGCCAACGAGGCTGAAGTTGGGTGAAATCAGCACATGCATACGATGTATGAAATTTAACTCGTCAATCTTCGAAAAACTAAATACAAGGACAGTTTCAAATTCATCGTTCGACATGTTGCCTAGCATGCCGTTTCTTGGGGCTGCTTGCCATAATAGCAGGGATGCTGAGGTTAGTGTGGCTGAGACTGCTGTCGTTACAGCTGTGTCTTCTACAGACGGCACCGATGGAAGTTCTGGGAAACTCGTGGAGGCCGATAGTACTATTGTAGATGTAGATGATGAAGAAATTGTTGAAAAAGTAAGTGTGCCTTATTTTAATGCTGTTTTGTATGTTGTGGTTCAATTAAAAACATGTTTGTAGGATAGTGAGGAAGATGGCAGTACGCTAGTGACTTCAAATTCAACAATTAAAAGTCGTAGAGGGCTGTCAAGGAGTGAGAAGAAAAAGGAAAAATTGCGTAAGGAGTATAGTGCAACTTTAGCCATGTTGACGCCCGAAGATCCAACTGTGATACAGGAAAAAGCTCAAAGTACGTTAGATTAATCACACTTTTTTATTTAATAATCGTAGCAATATATTTGCAATATAGTTAACTTGCATAAACAGGTAAACTAAACAGCAGGTAATAATAAAATACCACAAACACGTACATATGCATAAACTACTTTTACAGTTAAAATTTTTCTAGAAATATAAATAATATTGTAGATATTTTTAACATTTATAACAAACACTAGTAGTTTAATAAATAATACGAAACAGTAATTATACCATCAGCTAGAAGTTTGTACAGAATCTTATTCTGACACAACATAAAAGAGCATCTATGTAACTGAGTTTAAAAAAATATTTATTTGATTATTGATATTATCAAATACGTAATACAAAAGATTTTATTGTTTTTAATGAGCTAAATTAGTGTTGTTCCCCAAACATACTACACAAAACTTATGTATTACCTTTTTTTTTCCTTCCATTAAAGGCAATTGCCAACTTCAGTTGTGCTAATTAAAGCAAATAGGTAATTGTTTTTCTACGTTCCCATTGAGCCTTACAGTAAAACTTTCTATAGTTAAGAAGGATGATTTACAGTCTATAAATACATAATTTTTTTATCTAATTTAATTGCACCAACTTCTCAGAAATCCCTGTATAATGTTTGATCAAGTATTTATGCTTATGAGAATATGATAGAAATGCTTGAGCAAGTTATACAGGATGTTGAATTTTTTGATGCTCACCATTGGCATCTTGGACACAGTAAGAGATATGGGGAAGGTTAAATTAGAGAGAAGTTACGCTTTTTTCATGGCGATTGAGAATCTGAAGAGAAATCCTGGATATTGTGATTTGTTCTTAATTTATCACGAAAAAACTGAAGATTGTGAGTTTAGAAATAAATTACCGAATTACATCGATTATAAGATGCACCCTTATTTTTGTAAGCCGGAAAGTTTCTCGTCAGCCACCATTACTTTGGTAAAAAGCCATTGAGTATAAGACGCACTATAAACACAGAGATACAAAAATAGGGAAAAACATGGGTCTTATAATCGATGTAATACTGTTTTATCTTCCCTACCATTGAAGCTATTTCAATCACTCTTGGTAACTGTATGTGTTTGGTCACTGTGAGTGGACACTGACAGATATTTTCTAGATCTTTATTTCAAGCTGCGATAGTCAACTTTTTTATTTCTGATGGCCGCCATATTAGATTATCACACCGATAGATAGACAAAATAAAACTAGATTTTTAAATTGGTAACCAACATACCCTTTTTCTTCCAAATAAATTGTTGAAATTTGAATTTTTTTGTAAATAATTTATCAAATCGCTTTGAAAAAACAATTGAAACAATTAATACTGCAAACATTTTATTGGTCTAACGATAACAAGACGACAAATTCAAAAACACCATGATTATATAAATTGTTCAAAGTGTTCGCCGATTATAAAACAGTTGAAACTGACAGGTAACAAATGATTTGTTTTATTAACAAAATATATAGATTCAGTACGTAGAGTTTCTTTATCGTATTTTGTAATTGTCAAGATGTTCAGCGATGAAGAAAAGTATAATATCTATAATGTCTACATTCACAGCAATAGAAATTCTGAAAATTATTCAAATTTGTACTCGGAGGCAGCTACCCCATCGAACAATTTTTGCAAGGATTTCAAGATATTTGGCTGTTTGTGGCAAGTTTAAAAGACCGCGAGGGCCGTATAGAAAAGGAATCATTGCTAATAAAGTTAATGTGCTGTCTCAATTAGCGATTGATCCGGAAAACTCCAACCAAAGAATTTCTCAAGAGTGAGATTCATGTGTGAGGAAAATCATCATGAAACAAACATATGTACCATGATTATAAATGAACACCTATACAAACTCTTCACCCTAGTGATGGCAATAAAAGATTGGACTTTTGTTAATGGTTTCGTGAAAAACTGCAGCGAGCCCCACATTTTTCCAGAAAAATACTGCGGACTAATGAGTCTTTATTTACAAATTCGGGAATGTTTAACAGGAAAAATATTCATCACTATGCAACAGAGAATCCCCCTTTAATAAGAAAGACTAGGCCGCAAGTTCGATATTCTTTGAACGTATGGGCTAGCGTTTTAGGTAATGCGGTTCTGGGTCCATTTTTTATAGATGGGCCTGGATATTTGCAAATAAATTTAGAAGATATGCTAGACGAATTGCTATTAGTAACCCTTTAAAAAGCATTAGTGGTACCAGCAAGACGAAGATGGTCCTTACAACCCCGTATTGTTCCAGATTATTTAGATGCACGTTTGACCATGTTTGTTGGCCTCCACGATCAAAATGTTTAACGCCTATAGATTACTTTCTGTGGGGCAATATAAAAGACGCTGTGTATGCATCTCTGAAGATAAATATCGGACATCTTCGCCTCAAAATCGGAAATGCCTTCAACTCCATTCCGAGGCAAACTATCCGAAAGCAGTGGGGGAAATGATTGGTCATAAATAATGGGGCACACTTTGAACAATTTAAATAATCATAGTGTTTTTGAATTTGTCATCTTGTTATTGTTAGACCTATAAAATTTTTTCAGTATTTTGGTTACCAATTTGAAAAGCTAATTTTTTTTGTCTATCTGATGGAATCATAATCCAACACGGCGGCCGCAAGAAATAAAAAAGTTGACTATCGCAGAAGGCCTAGAAAATTTCTGTGAATGTCATTCAATTCACAAAAACATAGACTTGCTTAGTTTAAATGAAATCGCATCAATGGTAGGGAAAATAATTTATTTCTAAAACCACAATTTTCAGTTTTTTTGTGATAAATCGAGATCGAATTAAAATATACAGGATTTTTTTCAGATTTTCAATCGCCATAAAAAAGCGCAACTTTTTTCTAATTTACTGACCTCTTATCTCTTACTGTTTCGAAGATGTCAATGGTGAGCATCAAAAAATTCACCACCCTATATACTAAATGGAAGCACGTTTTATATATTTTAAAACAATATACGAGGGAGGTTCAAATTCGATCTGCATTTTATTTTTTTCTGAATGTAATTGAAGAGATAGTGCAAAGCAGTTTTATATTCATCGAAGTAGGCATGTTAGCCAACGCCATAAACAATTGCAACTTGATTGATTATATTAATACTGTCAGTTGTATTAATAATGTCGTGCAACAATGTGTCAAATTCTCTTGCACACCGTGTAATTATTAAATTTCTTTTCAACGAAGGTATAAAAGCGACTGATATTCAATAGAGACTTCTTAAACAGTTTGAAGAGGAGTGTTTATCACTCAGAATAGTCTTTGAGTGGTGTAAATCCTTCCAGGATGGTCGTGAACGCGTGTCGAACTTGCCGCATGCTGCCCGTTCAGTGTCTGCTGTGAATCTTGGCAACATTCAAAAAGTTGACCAGCTGATCAGGATCAGTAGGTGAATATCTGCGAAGGATATGGCTGGGATTGTAAACATTAGTGTTGGTAGTGTTCAAACTGTTGTTCACGACAAGCTTAAATTTAGTACAGTTAGCGCCAGGTGGGTTCGAAAACAACTTTCCGCGGAACAACAGCAGAAACGACTTCAGGTTTGCAGAGAACTATGGCTTCGCTATGAAGGCGATGACTTTTTGTCACGTATCATAACAACTGATGAGACCTGGGTACACCATTATATCTCAGAAAGCAAGAATGTTAGCATGGAATGGCGTCACTCAAGCTCACCTCCTCCCAAAAAATTCAAAATGCAACCATCGGCTGGCAAAGTTATGTCGACTGTATTCTGGAAAGCTATTGGACCAATCTACCTCGATTTTCTCGAAGAAAACAAAAACGATTAATTCAGCTTGTTACAATGCGCTTCTTGGAAAGGTTAAGCTGGCCATAGGAACAAAAAGACGCGGTCTCTTAAGCAAGGGCGTTATTCTACTGCACGATAACGCTTGCCCACGTACAGGCCATCTAAATTCTAATGAACAAAACATTGGATAAATTGGGCTGGGAAGTACTGCCTAACCCCCCCCCCCATATAGTCCGGACTTGGCTCCAAGTGACTATCATTTTTTGGGTCACTCAAAAAGTTCTTGGGAGGGAAGCGATTTGCCTCTAATGAGGAAGTGAAGGACGCGGTGCAAAATTGGCTACATCATCAACCAAAAGAATTTTTTCGACGGGAATTCGGAAGCTACCGAAGCGATGGAATCAGTGTATTTTAAAAGGGTGGTTGTTACTTAGAAAAGTGATGTATATATAATATTAATTTATAGTTTGTATCGACCAGAAAAAAATTAAATGCAGGTCAAATTGTAATCACCCTCGTATAAATCAACTTTTAAATAATGTGCTAAAAGATGCAAAAGACATTTAAACTTAGAATAAAATAAATAAAAATGCTTATAATTTGATAGGCTGTAATTTAAAAACTATCAATGTTTCAAGCCCCTGAATTTGTATTTATACACATCTGTACACTAGGGATGCGCAAATGTTTTTTTTATCAAGCCCCATTTTGGCTTAAAAGTCAATATCGCGCTCCCTTCTAGGGCCGATTAATTTTTTTCCGCGTAATTTGTGGTTGATGTTTAATGTTAACAAAAATAAACAATTTGCTTTAAATTTACACAAAAAAATGAATTAATTTAGTCTTGTGCATATTTTAATAAAATCAGAATATTAAATATAAAATTGAAAGAGGTAATGATACTAAATTTCTTACAAATAAAATTTAAACCAGGCATCATTTGTTAGGCAACCAAACTACTATATTGCTTATCCATGAATTTCATAAAATCGGTGATGTAAAAGTTCAAACAATAGTCGACGTGATATGACCCATGTATCAATTGAATAATACAAACATTATTAGATTTAAACTTCCATAATCCTATATTCTTTTAATCGGCCATTGGTGAACATTTAAAAACTATAGAATAAGTACCGTTGGACCAAATTTTTAGTAGTGAATGTTAAGCTGTTGACTTAAAGATAAGCTGCAAGTGTTAGGGGCGTTGCAGGTAGACGATCAAGAACGTATTCAGGAAAATTTGTGAATTGTTAAATAAATATGTTATACAACCAGAAATGCTTAAAATAATACTTTATTTTTGCATTACATAATATACACATTTGACACGCTTTTCTAATATTATTAAACGCAAATCTAGATTTTATTTTATTTGTTTAATTTACTCCGACGCAACGCCACTAAATTCTGAGGTATCAGAAGATGAATCGGTTCCTAAATTGATTATTAAAGGTATGATTTCATATTTTGGAGCGTAGTTCTGTTCAACCTTAACGGTGTGTTCCACGTAATTTTTCCAATGTTTATCAATTTCACAAGCAGCATCTCTGATTAGACCCAAAACATTGTCGCTTAACCTAGGAGAAGTATTTCTTTTTCTGACGTTTGTTTTCAAAGCATTCCACATCATTTCAATCGGATTAAAAGTAGGAGGGTAATCTCAAAACTTTCAAAACTGGTTTAGTTTTCACATTGCCAGGGATAGAGACATTATTTTCATTTAAAAATTGTATAATACGTATTTTTTTTTGTGCTTCGGTTGGGTATCTTTTTAATTTGCCTGGAATAGTAAAAAGTGTTATCTATCACAATCACACTGTTTGCCGCAATGTTGGGAAGTAAAAATGTGCAAAACTTGTCTTCAAATATTTCGGCGTTCATATCTTGGTGGTAATCTGCGTTGAACTGCTAATGTTTTTTGCTGATAATTTCATGCTGATAATTTCAAACAGTTTTTTATGGAACACTCTTCCGAATCATAAACATTTTTAAAATGCGCAGGTTATGGTTTTGCACAACTCCCTTTAATAATATATGTAGATGTGAAGTTTAGGCTTTCATAGTTTGTGTCTAATGAAGTAATCTCTTCGGACTGTGATTGCGGTCCAAGCCCCCAGAGTTGACTTCAATGTACTTAGATATTTTCTTTATCATAACAATTATACATTTACCATTATCGTATTCTTACATATAACATTTGTGTAGGTTTTGCTCAGGCATATTTTGACAAGGCTCGTGAACGACTGGACCCACAGGATTACATCCAATTCATGGAGATACTCAACAGCTTCAGTGAAAAAACCAACAACGTGTCAGAACTTTACGAGCAAATGGAAACAATTCTGGGCCAAAAGCACCAAGACCTCATGGATGAGTTCCTAACCTTCTTAACTCCTGCCCAGGCAAAGGACGTTGGCAAACTGCTCCCATATTATATGCTGAGCAACATGTCCCTGTTTCTGCGAAAGCTGGAGATTTATTTCAAGGAACAGCCAGCACAGTTGCGTAAAATTTACCGCAGCTTAACTGACTTGTCCACATGCATGAATGTGACAATGGAACGGGTCAAAACTACCATTTTGCCCCTTCTGAAGGGAAACAATTTGTTGACGGACTGGTTTCTGCAAATTTTTCCTTCAGAACCGCCACCAGCAAGGTAAGATTGTAATGCGTACCGTGCGTAATCCTTGATATTATATTGTTTTGCAGTTTGTTGAAGGGGCCATGGGAGCATGTAGATATAAGGCGTGAATTTAGTTCCCAGGAGGATGCTTTTGAGACAGTTACGGTACCTGAAATAGAGGATCCGTACGGAGGGCCGAACTGTATATGTGCTTGCCATCAAGGAGATAATCTTATGTTTAAATCTCGATCGCAGCATTGTGTACCATGTGGAATAAAAGTAACTGCTTTGATTTTGCACCTTAATATTGGTTGATATCCACAGACGGATTTTAAGTTGGAATTAGTATGGGAACGCGGTATTGCGCTTGGAGAGAACCTCATTGTATGTGTTGAAAGTTTAAACAAGAAAAATGACATGCAAAATAAGATTTTTTAATTGTATTACATGTATATGCACACAAGAAAAAAACAAATTATGAGAAACAAAAATTACAACCTCTTTTTGCTATTTTTAACAGTATTTTCTGGGTCAAAATCATTCATTATCGATGAACCAGTTTATAAAAGAGAATAATTACAAGTTGCATTTTATTCTTCAAGAGTAGTGTGACCTGCCTATAAATGTCACAAAAAGTGTACAATGAGGTTATGTTTCTATTTATGCAAAGTTTCGAAAAATCATATGCTACTTATTCTCAATAAGCATGAAGTGATAAAAAATAAAATACAGACACTGGAGCATCCACTCTAATATTTCGAATATGTTTTTCCTGTTAAATTAATTGTCCTGTTATTTTCTGTTTGTTGTGTAGTTTCTTCAAGGTCGTGTATATATCCAAACGGGTAAAGGACTGCGCCTGGCAAATGTCACCTTCAATGACAGCCCGGAAGTAGACCACAACACTAGACTGAACTGCACATCGGCAGATAGAAAGAAACGCCGATCTGAAACTAGTCCTTCGAAGCAAATCACATCGCCAGTGAAAGATTGCCAAGAGGAAGTAATAAAAATGACCTGAAGAATTTAAAATTTCTTGATCGGCATTTTAATCTCAAATGTTTTAGGTACGGGTCGCAAACGACAGTGAAGACGATATGGCCGAATGTGGTAAAAGAAAAAGTCGTATTACAAGATCCCCCAGAAAAAAGAAAGTGAAATTTTTGGATAAGTGTGAGAAGACAAACGATAAACAAGCGAACGAGGAACAAACAGAGTGCTGTGATAACGTTGCACCTACAATTGAACATGTTGCTCTTGACATACCAAAAAGTCCTGAAAACACACCCCAAGAACATACAGTAGATTCAGCATTAATCGTACCAGAAGACTGTATCGAGTTGGATAAGCCAGCAACAGAAGAAATCTCGGAATGGGACTGCAATACGTCAATTGAATCAGTTGAACTGCGGCAGTCCCCTGAACACAGTGCAGAGTCTGAGTCAGAGTTTTGCGAGGAATCGTCTCAAGATAATATTAACACTGAAACAGATGATTCTGCAGAAGAGCTGGAGAGTCTGAGCAACTCCCCGGTTCATAGTGAAAACAGTAATAGTAATGCGTGTGAAGACATCTGGACACGTGACGAAGATAAAATCATTCTTGAGACCTTGCAGAAAGAAGGCGATAAAGAAGATGCCTTTGTTCGGATTTCCGAAGTTTTAGGAAATCGGTCAGTTCCTCAGATTAAAGAACGCTTCGATACATTAATAAATCTGTTGCAGAAGATGGCATCTTGTTCAAGCAGTACTTTTTAATTTTACAGAATTAAGTGGGTTACTGTTATTTATTTTGAAAGTTTGTAAGCTGTAATTGTAATGAAATTAAACAATTTTCAATCCTAAAACATATTTATTGTTTAGTTTATTAAATTTTGGTCTTAAGTAAAAATTGAATTCTAGGAAACTACTTGTCTGATAACACTAGTTTACAGCCATTTTGCATACTAGGTGCCACTGTACTTTTCTTATGGGCTTTGGCCCGCTAAAGTCGAAAATCGCATAAAAATTATGGATACATTTTCGAGACATGAATTTTTAAATTTTTTTTCTGAGGGCGTTGAACTATTTGGAACATATCTCGAGTAACGAAAGACCAATCTCCTCACTCGGCACATCAAATTAAAGACAATTAAATTACGGATAAATGTTACCTACATTGTTTTCCAGCCGGTTCAGTAGTTTCAGTACAATGAGCGGTACTATGAACCAAAAATGTGTTTTTGTGGCCAAATAGCAATTGAAAATTAAGAAAAAAAAATAGTACTATATTTTCTACGTAAAGTTTGGACTTTTACGAAGAGAAAATGATATTAAGGGTTGCATTTAGTAAGGCCGTCTTGCACTATAAAACAGTGAAACGCTAACTGAGATATCTCGCTGCACAGCAGGATGATTAGAAAACTAAGTTAAGGTCCATTTAGAGCAATCTGTTCTCCAACGGGCTAAATCACGAAAAGCGTTTTTTTTTTCATAAATGTGGATATCGCGTTACACACAAAACACTAATTTTAATTGACACGGCCAGTGGAATTCATCTTTATGAGTTTTTATTCTTTTGCCCCTTAAATGAAAGTATTTTATTGACCTACATGCATCGACCTATTTTTACGTTCCCCACGGTGACGAGTTAATCCAGTTAGCGATTTAAAAATGTTCTATCGTGGTCGGGACCACTTTGGGAAGGCAGTTCTAGCCGAAGGCATTTACGTACGGTGTAAGTTAAAATCTATCCAAACGGAAACCTGCAGTTCTCAACAAGTTAATAACTGAAGCGGCGCTGTACGTTCTAATTATTTAAAATATTCAATTGCATTGGGCGTCCTTATGACAAGCATTTTTAGCTAAATTAGGACATAAATACAAAGAAATTTGAAGTTTACGATGGTATTAAATATCAATTATTAATCAATTACGTTCTATAGTCATTTAACATCTAAAGTTGTTAATAGTAGGTAGGTAGGAGTTTTTAAAAAAATATAAACAAAATGCTGTGGGTTTAAAAAGACAATTAGTGTTCTTGGATGAAACGTGGATTTTTTACAAAGGGGAAAATCGTACAAGCTGGCAGGATTTTTTTTATACTTTATACATGTATTAATTTGTGTAAGTGTGCAATTAACTAATGTATGTTTAATTAAAGGAATTTATGGATTCAGTTACAAAAAATTAAAAACTGTGTTTTTCGTATAATTCTGAAATTAAAATCCTGATTTTTTAAAATAAAAACTATAATCTGTTACTAGAATTTTTCTTTGGAATTGTTATAGTCTGGAATTAATGCGTTTCGTATTAAAACTAATTTTAGTACTACAATATGTATAATTAAATTAATTAAAACAAACAAAAAAATGCCTATGAGGTGGGCACGGATTTATAAAGTTTGAGGAACTCTGTTGTATTTCTACCCAATCTTAAAGCAATGTACATAACAAAAGATAATCCGCTTTTCGTTTTGTATCTTGCCTGCTTGGAGCTGACGTGTATAAATTCTTTGCTAAGACCAGCGTAAAAGCGGTTGTCTTCTTTCAACGCACGGGAACATTTCTTAACGCAAGTGAAGTTTTAAATGCCAAGTACCTGCAAAACTGCCTTCCCACAATGGTCCCGACTATATTAATTTTTTTATTATTATTTTTTATTAGTTTTTGTTTTGTCTGTATTGCTGCAAAATCTTCGACAAAACAGTCGCCCACCATATCTGGCTTTAAAAACGATAGACCAAATATATATTTCAAATATTGTCCAGTATCTGTATTAGCAACATACTCCTTAGTTAAACCTAAACTTTAAATTTTACGCCACCTAAAAATAAGGAAATAAATGTAAATTACAGTAAATTACCTACACATCATGAAATTATACAAAAATTTTAGTTAAACTATAGTAATTAAGCAGGCCAACTTACCATGATTGTCCCAAGTGAAATCGGCACCCCTTAATTTCTGAATCTGGCCAAATGGCAACAGTAGCAGAATGTATGGCCTTTTCAAAATCGGCATATATCAATTTCGGACTAAAAGTTAAATTTAATTTTTGCCCTACTGAATTGTAAAGCTAGCTTTGACATCATGTATACGTCATGTGAAACAAGATTTTTACCCACAATGTTGCAAAGTACGGCTAGTATGCGGTAAAGTAACCAGTAAATTTTAGCCTTTCAGGGACGCTTAAAAAATAAATTAAGCATAGGACAATAAAATCTAATTTAGAAAACGCTACTTTACACCATATTTGACACGATAATGTAGAAAATAAAAGCGTAAAATGTTATTATTTATTAAAAGATTTATTATAAAAGTATAGCGCCATCTATAAGACATTCAAAGAAATCAACATTAAGTTGGCACCACTACTCAGTACTACACTAACAATTTACGTCTGAAAGGAGATGGTTAATTATATGAAATTGGTTATGCAAATTTCAGCGTAATTTATATACACTTGTCTTAATTCTGGCGGTGTTGCTTCAAAAATTCACTCTCTGAGCCTGACATGTTGCAAAATGACAAATGAAACAAATTTGAATTAGTCAAAATGTCAAAGTTTGTTACCAACATTAAAAAAATATTCTAAATCTGTTTTTTTCTTAAATAGTCGGCCAAAAAATTTTATACAAATTTCGTGCATAAATGATTTTACAACGCTCCAGCTAATGGGGAACGAACTGTCGCGTTTTAAAATCAACTTTTCCGCACTCTAATGTAAATAACTATTTCTGCACTCTTCTAGCACCCCGCTAAATGCTGCAGCAGATGATATACTTTTGTTTGGCAGTAAAAAAATGCCAGTGGGATATAATGGTCATTCTTTATTCCGTGGATCGTAAATATTTGCAAAAAGTATTTCGTGCAACACCGAAATGTTCCATCGACGTAGATTGTTTCCAATTGGCTTAGGAATATCAAATTTGTTTTGCAGGAGAACATTATGGTATTGTTTTTTTGATCATTTCTAAGCATAAATATTTCATCTTCATTAGTTACAACCTCAACGGCATTTAAGGCGTCATGAACATCGGCTATATTTGTTGGAATTGGAGGTAGTACCTCTTTTCGACAATTATATATATATTTTCTAATAAGATTTACATCTACAACAGTCAGAGTACTAACATTTTCCTTTTGCAGCTGCCGATGTACCGTAAAACGGGGTTACTTCGACAGCGGGGGTAACTTCGACACGTATAATATAATGATTTTCTTTTCAGGTTTCTTGGTGTTTTTCAGGTTATCCAATGTTCTGTTATTGTTTTTGTCCTATTAAATATATTTTTTTATTATAATTGCTTTGTTTTATTTGTTTATTTATTTTATTTTTTATTTTTTTTAGTTTTTCTCTTTGTTTCAGATCCGGTAAGTTTTATTGAAGATGCCGCGCACTTACGTCAAAAAGGTGGGAGGTAGACCTTACCTCAACTACAGAAAGGAGAACATGGATAAGGCTATTGATGCTGTGAAAAAGGGCATGTCCAAACTACAAGCTAGTCAGAAGTTCAAGGTGCCGAGAACAAGGTTAATTGATAAACTTCACACGATCACACGATCACGCTCCACCGGATCCGTCCTTGCCCAACGGTGACAGCCAACCAGAACTCCGTCGTTCTGCCCGACTGGCTCAAAGAGGTTTAAATACCTCCGCTTCCCGGATTTGAGTTTAGTGTTATATTCACTCTGAAGATGCAAGCTGCAATGTCTTGCGAAACGTTAGTGTGTATGGGTTCACAAACAGCTAACAGGCATAAGCCGATTAAGTATTATTGTCCTGGCAAACAAAATACATCAGGATCAAATCCTTGTCCGCCCCAAGGTTTGATTAATAGAAGCACACGGCCCTGTTTTGGCAGGCAGGGCCTACGAACAAATATGGCTCAAACTTCTAGAGCAAATGCTTGTACAGTCAGACAAGCTACAGGTCGGTCCTTACCTGATAATGCTGGGCGTAGTTCCCAAATGACGACGCGGTCTAAGCCGAAAGTAAATTGTAAGATTGACAGTTCGAGAAACCGCGAAAGCCTCAAAGAATAAACTTCAGGAAACTCATCCTGCAGCACCGGGTCGTCCATGCGTGTTGACTCGCGAAGAAGAACTGCTGTTGGCAAAAACTCTTGGTGTCGTAAACGACTGGGGCTTTCCCATGACTCACGAGGATATTCGTCAGGTTGTAACAAAATTTGTGACGAAGCAAGGTAAGAATGTTCCGCAATGGAAGAACAACAAGCCAGGTCTGGATTTTATAAAAAAATTCACTCAGAGGAACAAACTGACAACTCGACTGGCTTCCAATATCAACCGTCAACGAGCTGCCGTAGGTAAGGAGCAACATCAAGAATTTTTTGAGAACATAAGAGACATCTTAGAATATGCGTCACCAGAAAATGTTTACAATTATGATGAGACGAATATCACTGATGACCCTGGTTCGAAGAAAGTGTTGGTGCCCAGAGGAACCAAGAGAGTCGAACGAGTTCAAGAGCACTCGAGGACATCGATCAGCATCATGGTTTGCGGATCAGCTAATGGGGACTTGCTTCCTCCCATGGTCGTGTATAAGGCACAACACCTGTACGAAAATTGGAGTAAGGGGGGTCCTGCAGGCACAATTTATCAGGTGACGCCAAGTGGATGGTTCGATATGAACACATTCGAACAATGGTTTTTTGATGTTTTAATTCCTCACATTAATGCTAAGCGCACCCCTGAACAAACAAAAGTTGTGATTGGAGATAATCTTGCGTCACACTTTTCCCCTCGCGTTGTCGAAGCAGCTGAAGAAAATAATATTTATATGACGCCTCTACCAGCAAATTCAACGCATTTGATGCAACCTCTGGACGTCAGTTTTTTTGCTCCCATGAAGCGAAAATGGCGCGAAATTCTAGATTCATGGAGAAAGGAATGTCGTCGAAAAGGAAGCATCCCGAAAGAACATTTCCCAAGGCTGCTAAATCGATTGTGGTCCCATATTGAAAACACTTCTGCCACAAATCTTCAATCTGGCTTTAGAGCAACAGGGCTGAGCCCCTTTAATCCAGAAAGAGTTTTGGCGAAAATTCCTGGCGCAAAGCCGGATTCCGAGAGAGTGCTAGATT
>JABXWE010102217.1:0-64042 GCA_014611495.1 Limonius californicus
CCCTCGCGTTGTAGAAGCAGCTGAAGAAAATAATATTTATATGACGCCTCTACCAGCAAATTCAACGCATTTGATGCAACCTCTGGACGTCAGTTTTTTTGCTCCCATGAAGCGAAAATGGCGCGAAATTCTGGATTCATGGAGAAAGGAATGTCGTCGAAAAGGAAGCATCCCGAAAGAACATTTCCCAAGGCTGCTAAATCGATTGTGGTCCCATATTGAAAACACTTCTGCCACAAATCTTCAATCTGGCTTTAGAGCAACAGGGCTGAGCCCCTTTAATCCAGAAAGAGTTTTGGCGAAAATTCCTGGCGCAAAGCCGGATTTCGAGAGAGTGCTAGATTCCAGTTTGTTAGAATTTCTACAGGAGGCTAGAGGATATTCCAAGGAACCGACAAATTCTCTCAAAAGGGGAAAAAAAGTGTCCGCAAGACCAGGCCAGCAGATGCAAAGACCAGTTGAAACAATCACTCCAACCCGTTCAGACTCACCAATGGATTTACCAGAACTAATGGATTTACCAGAAATTTTTGTTGATGCAACTCCAACTACGAAGAAACCAAAGACAAGACTCCCCATCAAACCAAAAAAATCAAAGACCGTTGATCCTGATAAACCTGGACCGTCCAGAGCTCGCCGAAACAAGACAGACATTGTCGACACTGACTCCGATTCTTCCTGCTCTATATGCAAATGTTCTTACGCAACCTACACTGACAGCAATGAGTGGACTTGTTGCGTTTCGTGTTTAAAGTGGGTGTGCGGTATTTGCAATGATGGCTCCAAGGACCCGCAATATGAATGTCCTTCATGCAATTGTTGTTGCATTTGTTTGGTTCCATACTCCGAGTACACAAATAAAAAGTCTTGGATCAAGTGTGTGAACTGTGGAAAGTGGGTTTGCGGATGCTGCAACAAGGGGTCCAAACAAGCGAGATACGAGTGTCCCATTTGTTTCGACGAAGACTAAATCCGTTGTTTGCATGTTCTATATAGTTTTATATATTGCTGTTGTTACTTTATTTAAGGAGTTTTCGTTTAGTTAGAAGAATTTTATTTTAGTTTTTCATTTTTATATCCAACAGCTTCATACCAAAGTTTTTGAGAAGAATAAACTGTATTTTCGTTTTTCTGTTTTATTTGCCTAATTGTAGCTCTTTAAACCATTTCCCAATGCTTCTAATTAATGATGGTTTATTATTTTGGTGTCGAAGTTGCCCTCAAAAAACACATCTTCGACATTCTGTAGAATTAAGTGTGGTGTCGAAGTTATCCCACTACACGGGGTAACTTCGACACTTAAAAAACCCACAAAAAAAAGTAGAAGGGAGTGGTGGGGGAAAAAAATTTTTTGGCTATAAAGAGCCAAAGGTTCAATTGTTACGATGGCACATAGGCCAAGTTTTTAAGATGAATGGTTTTTTTCACACAGCACGAATTATAGCTAAAACCTGTCGAAGTAACCCCGTTTTACGTACCCTAGCACATCCACCTTGTTCAGTAAAATACCGTGAAAGTACTTCTGGTTTAATTATAAGTTCATGAAAATACAAGACTTTTTGTATATTCCCAAGGCATAAAGTGTTATGATAAAAGATTCTTTAGTTTAGTTTATATGGGTCAATATTGTTTATAATGCCGATTTTCCGGTCATAACGGCGTTTTACATCCGCCGTTAGGGTATCATAATAATCGGTATTCGTCATTTTCAGTAAAAAAACACGTTTTTAACTAAAAAACAACGTACACACACTCAAAAACACAAAGAAGCAGAACATAAACACTCGAAGCACATACCAACAATGCAAATGAAAAAGAACTGTCCGCCCCTCAACCAACATGGCCGCCTGTCAAATGTCACGTGACCTGGAATGATCAATTGAGATGTTGTGTTCTATTAAAGTATACAAAACATTGAGGCAGCAAGCATCAAAGCAATTACGCTTCGTATTATAATTACTCACCGAGGCTGACTACATTTATCCAGTGCTACGAAAGAATAAAATCATTACCAGTGAATTGTGCAACGAATTATTTACTCATCGTTTAACTTCGAAATAAATAACAGCTACGACGACATAACCTTAAATCAAATAAGGCATTCCAGAAAGCTGCCAAATTAAATTCAATATGGCTGCTGCAAGGCAAACACAGTTACCAAACCCTATCTGATGTTGTGTGTTATTAGGTGTTAAAAGCGTTTTTCGTCTTAATTTTCTTGTGTTTTGACGAAAAGTTTTGTTGTATTGTTAAGTATTGTTAACGTTGGTAAAATTAAGGCTTAATTTAGACTTTAAAGATGTAGCTTATAGGTTTAATGTGAGTCCAACAACGGCATCAAATTATTTTAAAAATATTATAAAAATTATGTATTGAGATTTAGAAAATTAATTATTTGGCCTGAAAGAGAGACTACGAAAAACAATGCCTTCGTGTTTCATTGAATCTTTTAATGATAAAATTTCAGTGATTAGATATAGATTGTTTTGTGTTGTATATTGAAAGACCATCTAATTTCTTAAAAGCTGCTCAGTGTTGGTCGAACTATAAACATCATCACACCCTTAAATATTTAATCGGGATAACACCACAGGGAACCGTGTTTTATTAGTGAAGCGTGGGGAGGTCGTGTTTCACACAAAATGATAGCGGAGAGTTCTGAAGTTATTAATAAAATTGTACCAGGTGATGTCATATTAGCAGACAGAGGATTTAGAATTCAGGAATATGTACAACTTTTTAATGCTGAAATTAAAATGCCTGTCTTCACACGAGGTAAAAAACAGTTACATCCGACCGAAATAGAAGAAACGAGAGCAATAGCAAATGTGCGGATTCATATAGAACGAGTAATTGGTGTGATTAGACAAAAGTATAGAATTCTCATCGATGACAAGCCCATTTCTATATTTTCTTCTGGTGCTGAAAATGATGATCAACGTTGTTTATTAACTTTATGTTTTCGTTGTATCGTTCTGCTACATCAGTACCTACACTTTCTAGGCTTAACAAATACTCACGTTTTCTTTCTACAGCCATATTTTTAATATAAAAGCAATATTAACGTTACACGTGTACAAAAAATTCTAAACAAGTTGGCACGTCAACACTTTGCCACGCACAGAACAGAAACAGCTGATGATGTTTGCCTTGCAGCCGCTATTTTTACAGAGCTGAGGTCACGTGTTCTAGAATACATAATTGGGCAGTGCAATGCGCTATCACTTCACTGTCAAAGCCCTTTAAAAATGGCCTCTGTATGACAGACTTAGTGAACACGCATAAACTGTTATAGTAATTTTTTAAAAAAATCCGGGTTTCTATCAAGAAAAATGGCATTATTTTGTTGTGTGGTGAATTGTGACAGCAGGGCGCAAGGAGACGATGTGAAATTCTTCCGCATTCCGGCAGAATTGCACTTCAAACACAAGACCGAGTTGAATGAACTTTCACGGTTGCGGCGGCAAAAATGGTTAAATGCCATAAAAAGGGAGGACTTGGACGATAGAAAAATTAAGTATGCTTTTGTGTGTTCAATACACTTTATATCAGGTAAGCTGGAAATTATTTAGATGACTTGCATTATTACACGAAGATCTATTTAGGGAAACCGGCCGAGTTATCCCATATATTAAATCCAGATTGGGTACCATCGCTGAACATGGGTTACCAGCCAGCAACACAATCGTCTGCAAGTACTAGAATGCAACGCTACAGTCGGAAGCGCCTTAAAGCTGAGGTAATGATAATTTTAAAGTTACGCCAGGAAAGTGTATATTCTCTACAGGCTATTTATTTTTAGGCAGAAGGTGAAGCGTCAGTTTGTATAGATCCTGTAGTTCAAGAAATATATCCCCCTGAAGATGTAACAATGCCAGAACATTTGACTCGCAATACTAACAAACATACTCAAACCGAAATGATTTGTGCAGATGTCGTGGATCTAACTTTAAGACTGAGTGCCTCAATGAAGCTGCAAGATCAAATGGAAAAATGAGTTATTTCTTGTAATCAACTAAAAGAAGACAATTTTAAACTGAAATATTACACAGGATTCCCAACATACACACATTTTCAAATTGTTGTACAGATTGCTACTCTACTTTCCTGAAGAATTTGGTACCAGGAGATGTCGTAATGGCTGATAGGGGATTTCTTATAAAAAAATTCGTTCAATTGTTTGGGGATACTGTAAAAATTCGTGCATTTACGAGAGGGAAGAGTCAATGGTCGCATTCAGCGGACGTAACTGTTGTGCAACTGTTGCAAAAACCTAGGGGAAACGTCCGGTGACACATGCGCTACAAACTCAACATGTTTGGGAGCGGTCGCCATTTTTCGGAGCGGTTTTAATTTGTGCTAGGTATCGGTAGCGAAGTGAGCAGAGCGAATTAAAATAAGAAATGAGTATTGAATTTGTTTTTGAGGATGATGAATTGGAGCAAGAGTTACTACTGGAAAGTGGTGGTGAGTATAAACTGGAGAGGTCCGTCCAGACAAACTCAGAGGAACCCTCGACTGGGCGGACAAAAATACCAGAACCAGGCTGTCAGAACCCAGAAACAACAGAGATACAGGAAATTTTAGAAGTAAGTCCTTTGTTGGTAGCAGGTAGGCTTAAGTTTTTCGTGGAAAAATGGAAAGCGATTACTTCAGACCCAGTCATACTTGACTGGATCCAGGGGTATAAAATACCATTCACAAAACCAGTTTATCAAACAAAACCACCGCCCGAAGCCTCGCGATCCGAGGCTGAAAAAAGAGACATGCAGCTAGCTATAGATAATCTTCTGCAGTTAGGTGCAATATCAAAATGTCAACCTTGTGAAGGTCAATTCTTATCAAATATTTTTCTAGTACCTAAACCTAATGGTTCGAAACGATTCATTTTAAACCTAAAAAATTTAAATAATGTTATAAACACTGAACATTTTAAAATGGAAGACTACAGAACAGCTTGTAGATTAATAGTCCCAAAATGTTTTATGGCAACAATAGATCTAGAGAATGCATATTTCTTAATCCCAATGGCATCAAAATATAAGAAATTTCTGAGATTTCAGTTTATGAATACACTGTTTCAATTCAACTGTGTACCTTTTGGGCTCTGTACGGCACCTTGTTTATTCACAAAAATACTAAAACCAGTAATATCACAATTAAGATCAGAAGGGTTCTTGTCAGTAATATACCTTGATGACATACTCTGTTGCAGTGTAATTTCAATGTCCAAAATACTTGTAACCTGTTACACTCCCTAGGTTTCTTGTTGAACAAGGAAAAAAGCTCTTTAATCCCACAGCAGAAATGCAAATTTTTGGGTTTTGTTTTTGACTCAATAAACATGTCTGTCGGACTTACACAAGAGAAGCGAATCCTAATAAAAAATAAAGTAGACAGGTTTAGCAAAATGCGCAATTGTAAAATTCGGGACTTTGCACAGCTTATTGGGACACTAACAGCGGCTTGCCCAGCAGTAGCTTTTGGTTGGGTGCATACAAAACGTTTTGAAAGCTGCAAATTTTTGGCTTTACAGCAGGCAAAAAATGATTTTGAAAGTAACTTGTGTTTACCAACCTCATTAGAAAGTGACTTTACGTGGTGGCTATACAACATCACAACTACGACAAACCCTATTAAACAATTAAAATTTACCTTAGAAATCTTCACTGATGCGTCCTTAACAGGTTGGGGTGCTTATTGTGGGGGAGAAACAGCACATGGGTCGTGGAAAGAAAGCGAAAAAGAACTGCACATTAATTGTTTAGAACTCTTAGCAGCTCATTTAGGTTTAAAATATTTCGCAAAAGATTGTAATAATTGCGAAATACTCCTCCGGATAGACAACACTACAGCCATATCTTACATTAATAGATCAGGAGGTATCAAGTATCCAAAATTAAACGACCTGACTAGGGAAATATGGAAGTGGTGTGAGAGAAGGAGAATTTGGGTATTCGCTTCTTATATCAAGTCTAGCGATAACATAGAAGCAGATAGGGAATCAAGACGAGGTACATCAGAATTGGAGTGGGAATTGGCAAATTATGCTTTCAAACAAATAATTGCCGAGTTTGGTACTCCCAATATTGATTTATTTGCTACTAGAACAAATGCTAAATGTAAAAAATTTATCTCCTGGCGACCCGATCCAGAAGCAATCAGTGTAGATGCATTTACATTATCGTGGCAAACTTTAAATTTTTATGCTTTTCCACCTTTCTCAATGGTGTTAAAAACCCTACAAAAGATTTGTTACGATAAAGCTGAAGGAATTGTAGTAGTACCTTTCTGGACTACTCAGCCATGGTTTCCACTTTTCAAATCGTTGCTAGTTAAAGACCCCATATTACTACAACCCAATAAAGGTCTCCTCTTATCTACTTGCAGAACACCACACCCGTTACACGAGAAGCTTACCCTGGCTGCAGGGCTACTATCAGCCAGGCGTTTATAAGAAGACAGGTGCCGACAGCCACCCTAGATTTAATTCTCGCTTCATTAGCGCCTAATACAATAAAACAATATAATATTGGCCTAAAGTTATGGTGGGAATTCAATACGGACAAAGGACTTTGTCCGTTTGAAACAACAGTGCCTATATTAATGCAATTTCTGACAGAAAGGTTTCAAGCCAAGGCGTCATATGGCTCGTTAAACTCGTTTCGATCAGCCATATCCCTAATTGTCGGACCATGGGTCGGAACAAACGACATAATAAAACGTTTGTTTAAAGGTGTATTTCGTTTAAAGCCCCCTAAACCAAAATACAACACAACCTGGAACCCAGAGGTTGTTTTAAAGTTCCTGTTAAACTGGTACCCCAATACAACGCTACCCTTACAATACATTACCATGAAACTTGTTACATTGTTAGCACTAGTGACAGCTCATCGAGTACAAACGATAGCATTAATAGATATATTACGTATCAATATTACTGAGGAAGGTATCGAAATAAAAATTCCCGATCATATCAAGACTTCAGGGCCTGATAGGTTTCAACCAGTTTTAAAGCTACCTTTTTTTCTACAAAACCCAAGAATATGTCCAGCAAAGACTCTAGTAGATTATTTAAAAAGGACAAAAGATAGAAGAGCATCACACAGCAAACTTTTGCTAACAGTAAAAAAGCCGGTTCACCCAGCGAACCCACAAACCATCAGTCGTTGGATTAAACAGACTTTAAAAATGAGCGGAGTGGACACCAGTACATTTACAGCTCACAGCACTAGGCATGCTGCTACCTCCTCGGCAAGCAAAAAAGGAGTGAGCTTAGAATGTATCCGCAGGACCGCTGGATGGAGTGAAAAATCGACAGTGTTTGCTAAATTTTACAATAGGCACATCTCTGAAGTGAATAAATTTGCCAGAGCAGTATGCAATATCAGTGCAATGGAGGATGATTAAGTAAATGTAATATAATGTTATACATATAGTTAGGTATATACCTAATCTTAACACATAAGATAACCCATTGTTGGCATATGTAGTGTATTATTCCTGGTTTGTTATTAGATATAAGGAAGTTCACATTATATAACCGTTTCGTTAAATCTTTACTCACAACTTTGCTTTAAACATCTACATAGTGATCTCGAAGGGCAAGGCGGGAATATAATTACTAGATTAAACGAACTTACCTGAAGTGAAGTTCTATCGTAATTATATGAACCGCCTTGCCCGAGATGATCACTCCCACCCTTCCCTTATACTTAACTTATGTTAACTTCCCCTTTAAGTTGTGAGGCTTTGAAATAAATGATAGAAAAGCGAAATGGCGCCCGGAAGTCAATAGGACGCCATCTATTTTTTGAATAGCGTTAAACTTGTGGTGGTGTCTAGCGACAAGGAGTAGTACTACATAGTGATCATCTCGGGCAAGGCGGTTCATATAATTACGATAGAACTTCACTTCAGGTAAGTTCGTTTAATCTAGTAATTAAGACTCCTTTCGTAAGAGTCAATAAGTCTTCGTTTTCTACCTCTATTCTAAAGCTGAGTGGCTGGTCCATATTCGTGTGTCTCTCATTCAGTACATGTTCTTCTTGGTTTCGGCTTGTTTTCTTGTCAATCTTATTTCTTCTTTTTGATTCTTCTTTCCGTGCAGTAAATAACGTAACCATGGTGTCTACTGTTACTTCCTCTTCTTCTTTATTATTCTTTTGGCACTTGTACTTATTTATTGTCTCATGTAGCAAATACCCCAGAATGAAAGAGACGAATAAAATAGCGGCTATACATGTGGTAACTATTAGGGCTTCATGAAGGGCTGATGAATCCGATCCATTCTGACACTCTACACTTGGAACAAGTGCGGCTGCTAGTGGTGTTACCCGTCGAAACAATAGATACACCGTCAGGATGGGCAGTGCAATGTTCCATGCAACAATAGTAGAATGGCTAACCATAGTTGCCTGTGAAGCTTGCCGAAGTCGAATTTTTTTCGTTGATGTAGTGGTTGATGTTCTTGATGAAATCTTGTACGCTGGTGAGGTTCATATGGGGAATGGTTAAAGTCCATTGATGATTTAGACACTCCGAGGTGTTGTGGTAAGTAGGAGGATTCTTTTCGTGGTCTGGTTTCATGGTGAAGAATTTCAGGTTGTACCAAATTGCGGGTGTAGTATGAGTGATGGTTGCTTCTCTAGGAATTTGGGGGTTACAAGAATAACGTCGAGGGATATAAACATTGGAATCGAAAATTAGTTCACAGTTATAAGGAAGGTACAATTTAACAGCTCCAGGGTCCGTATGGGTTGTGTTTGAAAAGGCGATGTTTTTTCCTGGACACTTAATGAAGCAGTTTGGAGGAGCATGAGCAATGATGTATGTTTCTTCAGTGACTTCGGTAATGACGACGATTTTGGATATTGGGTTCGTAACAGTATATTAAAGTTTTAAATTATGTATCGGGGTTAATGTGGACGTCCACTCTAACCTCTTTTTGCAGGGAATTTGCATGAAAAATAAAATATTTTCTTATACATTTCTAATGAAAATATATATTTTTTATTCTCCAATTGCTAAAGAACGATTTTGATTGGTCGGCCCTAATTCTCTATTATCCTAATTTATTGAAATTTGCTCCTAGAATGGTTCGCAACTACAAGCGGCTAAATAATAGGCATAATAGGGATGTTCTAAAATACCAGAAAAGTATTAGGGAAACAGCATCGAAATATAATTTGACGAAATCAATGTTGCATAAATGAATCAAATGCTATAAAGTAAATAATAGTAGCAACAATAACAACGACAATAATACCTCTGACTCTGGAAATATGAGCGAAGACGATGGTGTTTACAAAAGTTTGAAAATCGAAGGCAGAAATAAATACAAAGGACTTCAAATATTTTCGGAGGAACAGGAAAAGATGCTTTTGCAAATATCTCATCAAAGCTTCTGCAATACATTATGGCTTAAGCTATGTGCAGACTAGAAAATTGGCATTTGAATATGCAATTCATTTAAGTATAACTATTCCCGGAAGCTGGATGAAAAATGAAATTGCAGATGTGGAATGGATGTCATGCTTCATGAAAAGAAATCCTGCACTGAGTTTTGCGATAGCCCGAAAACACAAGTCTGGCAAGAGCCACAGCATTTAATTCTACAAATGTTAATACGTTTTTCGACAACTACGAGAGGGTCATGAGCGTTATAATTTGACACCAAATAAAATCCTAAATTTGGACGAGACAAGCATTACCACAGTCCTACCCAGCCGAAAAATAATTGCGGAAACCGGAAAAAAGCAAGTGGCTCAAATTCTTTCTAGGGAAAGGGGAGAACTTGTAACAATGTGTGGAATTATAAAAGCAACGGGAAATGCACTACCCCCTGTTCTTATATTTCCACGGGTTAGATACCAAGATCATTTTCTCACTGGTGCACCAGTTGGTAGCCTTGGATTAGCTAGCAAATCGGGATGGATGTCCGCAGATTTATTTCCTGTTGTTCTAAAACATATTCATCAGCATACTCTTTCGGCAAAAGAGAAACTCCTTTTCTATTGTTACTGGACAACCATTCGAGTCATATTTCCATCGAAGACGTCGCGTATGCCAAAGACAATGGTCTAACTTTACTTTCATTTCCGCCACATTGCTCCCACCGCATGCAGCCCCTTGACGTTGCTGTTTATGGACCATTTAAAGGAGCTGTCAAAATTGCGTTCAATGACTGGATGAGAACCAACCCTGCCAAAACAATTACAACCTACAATATTCCTGCCCTCGCTGCAACAGCTTTCATGAACTCGTTTACGCCAAAAAATATTACTTCTGGTTTTGCGAAATCCGGCATTTATCCATTGAACCGATTGGCTTTTACAAGGGAAGATTTTTTTTGCACTTATGTCACTGATATACCTAACCCAGCCATAATCTCCACCTTCAACTTCCACGTCTACACTGACTACTCATGACCCACCACAAACACCCGAGGCTAATGAACTTAACCCAACGATAATCTCAACACCAACTTCGTCTACACTGACAACCCATAGCCTATCACGGATTCCTGAGGTGAATGCAACCCCAGAAACTGTAAGACCGTTACCAAAAATTAGTAACAAGCAAAAAGAAACAAAAAGAAAGAGAATTAAAGCCAATCCCGAGTTTACACAGATACGCCTGAAAAACACAGACTAGAAGAACTTAGCTCTATGAAGAAAGAAGAAGTTAAGAAAAAAAATATGCAAAAAGAATGAGAAATCCCTTGACCAGAACGTAAATTATAACTCATCAAGTTCTGAAAGTAGCGATGAAGCTCTCTACTTATCTTCAGATTCAGATGATAATGGAAGGGATGTATACGTACCTGAACCTACTATTCTATGTGACAGTGATGTGATTAGTTTCCGAGATTTTATTTAGGTTAAATTTGAAGCCAAAAAGAAAACGATTTGCTACGTTGGACAAGCGATTGATGAGTATGATCTCAATGATTATGAAGTTAAGTTTATGAGAAAGAAACGAGAAAATTTTGTTTTCCCAGCCATAGATGATGTTGCTACAGTACGGAACGGAACGATATTATTAGCAAATTACCTCCTCCAAATATTATCGAGAGTCGCGATTTGACCGTGAACGAGTGTGCATCGCTTTCAACAGTGCTTCGTACGTTCATCCAATCGCCGCGCTTATCGCCGCACCTGCGGTCGCCTATCCATAATCTATTATTAGATTATTTTAAACTACAAAATTAGTGTTAAAAATATAACCAGAAGACAAAACCAACAACGATCCACCGATGGTGACCGGCAGGCCACCAATTACTCACTAAGAGATATGAAAGACCAAGGCCTTGATATGGACATAACAAACAGCTCTAGCTCTCCCAAAAGAGGGCCCCCATCACCAACAGACAATGAACCCTGCAAACGGTACCTGCTTGATACTGATAAGCTGATAGCTAAAAATAAATTCCACGCGTTGAGCGTTGAAATTACACCGCTAGCTTCTACCGATAAAGATAAAGACAAAAATATAGATAAAGACAAAGAAATAAACAAGAAAAAAATCCCACCGCTGTTTCTGCATGAAGCTAATAATTATCAGGAAGTTAAAAAGGATCTTGAAAAAATCACTAAGGAAGGATTCACCACTGCTTGCTCTGGTGACATGCTTAAAATCAACTTAAACAGTGTAGAGGATTTTAGAAAATTAACAGCCTACTATGATGCAGGTAAAGTTAAATATCACACTTACAGAAATCCGGACAGTTCAAACCTATCAATTATTATCAGAAACATCCCTGTATCAATAGAAACAAGCAAAATTAAAGAAGAATTATCACAAGATTATGAAATTCTCAATGTAACAAGAATCTATAATAAACAAAAACTACCAGTACCAATTTGTGCAATACTTCTAGCTACAACAGAAAAATCTAAAGAAATATTCAAACTTACACGCTTATTTAACTGTATAGTAAGTGTAGAACCACGGAAAAAATCGACTGAAATACCACAGTGCCATAGCTGTCAGAGGTACGGCCATACAAAAAATTATTGTAGACTGCAACCCCGCTGCATTAAGTGCCAAGACAATCATTTATACTCAGAATGCACAAAAGATACTGCAACTAAACCACAATGTGTTAACTGTGGCAATCAACATCCAGCCAACTTTAAAGGATGTAAATACTATTTGGAAATAAAAGCCAAACGTGAATTAAGCCAATCAATTAAACCGTCCTTTATACGCCAACAACAATATAACATACAACCAACATCAACATTAACAAACAGAACATATGCAAGTCACACAGCCAATCAAATTCCTCGCCAAACAAATGAAACCAACAACATCACAGATATAATATCAAATATTATTACACAAATAATTACCCCAATAATTGAAATAATCAAAACTCAAATATCAAAAGCTATACAGAGCATATTACAAAATGGCTTTAAATAAACAAACAGTATTTAACCAGCTATCCATCCTCAACTGGAACGCCAATGGGCTGAAAAGCCAAAAAGCACTTTTCACTGCATTTCTACATCAGAATAACATCGACCTTGCAACTATAAGCGAAACTCACCTTATAACCAATGAAAAATTTACTATTCCTGGTTTTAAAATCTGTCGAAATGATCGTATTGCTGAAATTGCATCCGGGGGAGTAGCAATAATAATAAAAAACAACATCAGATACCAGCAATTACCAACACCGGACCTAACACATCTAGAGACCGTAGCTGTAGAGCTAAGAACCCACAATAATCAAGCAGTTAAAATAATAGCTGCATACCAACAACCTAATCGACGCCTACTGGAAAACGATATAGCCACTGTGTTTAATACAAATGCACCAGCCCTACTACTGGGAGATCTTAATAGCAAGAGTTCACTGTGGGGATGCCGTGCAAATAACCCCAATGGTAGTAGACTACATCAGATCACCAGTCAACATGGTATACAAATTATAGCACCTTCGGAATACACTTATTACCCATATAGAGAAGATCACTTGCCCGACATATTAGATATTGGATTAATTCAAAATTTTTCTATACCAATCCACCAACACGTAGTGAATGAACTTGACTCCGATCACCTGCCGGTCATAGTAACATTTAACCGCCAAGTTAAAATGGTAGAACCCGCACCTAAACTAATTACTGGGCCTATTGACTGGGAAAAATATAAAACTTACCTCGACGACCACATTAAACCACGAAACTTACCGTATACTGCCGAGTCAGTTGATAAAACAGTCAAACACCTAACCACAACCATTGCGCACGCCACGCAAATTGCTACAAAACCAAACAAACGTAAGAAAACACCATATCAGTACTTACAACCGCCAGATCATATCCTTGACCTAATTCGTCAAAAAAATGCAACTAGGCGAATGTGGCAGCGTACCAGAAACCGAGAATACAAAATCTCTGCAAATCAACTGGCACATCAAATTAAATGGGAACTAGAGCGGTATCGCATAAACTCTTACAGAAAATACATATCTGAAATAAACGCAAATGACTCATCCTTATGGAAAGCTACCAAAAGAATAACACACAAACCAAACACAATACCAATAATAAAATATAATAATGTGACGTACACAAATGATAAGGATAAATGCCAACTTATGGCGGATCACTTTAAAGAAGTATTTAATCATAACATTGATATCACCAATATACAAAGATCAAGAAACATTGAAGAAAATGTAGATAGGAATATACCTCCAGTGGATAACACTGAAATCCAACCAACGAGTCCTACAGAAATTGAGAATATTATTAAATACCAAATAACAAACATCCTATTGAAAAACTTAACTTCGAAAACGTTAGCTTATCTAGCAATAACGTATGCATATCTATAGGATATTTTCCGGAAGCATGGAAGCATGCCGAAATAATAGTATTCCTCAAGCCAGGTAAAGACCAAAATAATCCCAGCAGTTACAGACCTATCAGCCTATTATGCACTTTTTCAAAAGTACTGGAAAGAATAATACTTGCAAGACTGAATCAGCACATCGATCACCAAAACATCATTCCGAATTTCCAGTTCGGATTCCGGCCCACATATTCTACTATTCACCAACTACTTAGACTAACGGAATGCATTATCGGAGGCTTCGAGAAAAAGCAGCATAGTACTATTGCGTTCCTTGATGTGGCGCAGGCGTTTGACAAAGTATGGCAAAAGGGACTAATTTACAAATTGATTAAAGCAAAATTTCCTGCATACTTGATCAACCTGGTACAGTCTTTTCTGTTAAACAGAACATTTGTAGTTAAGATAAATGCGTCAAAATCAGAAGTCAAACAGATAACAACTGGAGTACCGCAAGGATCTGTTTTAGGACCCACGCTTTTTAATTTATTCACAAATGATATAACGCAACACTATAGCATAGAGGAAGCAGCGCAAGTGCTGCAATCAGCAATAAATCAACTCTGTGAATGGTTTAACAGTGGAACATTAAATTAAACCCTACAAATGCCAAACTAAAATCTTCACGCTAAGAAGACCTCAAGATCCAGCACCTATAATTATCAACCATCATCCAACACCGTGGGATCCCAAAGACCGTGCGGTTAAGTACTTAGGTGTACTTTTAGATCGTAGACTCACCTGGGGCATTTACATAAATACTAAACTTAACCAGTGTTATGCGCGATTGGCTATATTATACCCGATGCTAAATAAAAAATCGTCGCTAAAAATTGAGTGTAGTAAACTGTTATATCTAGGTATAATACGACCAATTATTATGTACGCCAGTGTTGTGTGGGGGGCGGCTAGCAAAACACACCTGACCAAAATTCAAACACTCCAGAATAAAGTGCTGCGAATTGCAACCGACGCCGAGTGGTATGTAAGGAACGAGCAATTACATCGAGAATTAAACATTCAAACTATACAAGACTACATACATACTACCACAACGAAATTCTTCCGCAACATCAGATAGTGCCCTGGCGCAGTTCACTTCAACATAGGCAGGAAGACAGTTATAACTAGACTAAAACCTCGACTACCGCAAGATGTGCTATTATCAGACAGTGAATAACTCATGCAAATAATTAGATATTTAGGTAATATATACTAATTATTTTATCACAACTGTGTACAGCCCTAGTGTGGTAATCCAGTGTTTTATAATAAAAAAAAGAAACTATTGATGTACTTTTTAATTTTCTTAGATATTTGTTGGAATGTTTTGTCTAAAATATTCTGTGAATCCAATAAAAAAGCATATTAAAAGCATTTATTTATTATATAAATAATTTATGTTTAAAAAAAAATCTTAATGTTTTAAAGCCTTGTTAATTATTAATTATTTTGCATTTTCAGATATCAGGAAGTGTTGTAACAGCCCTCAAGGTGTCCCTAACAAGATCTCAGTATGAACAACTGTTGGACACTTTCCAATGGCTAACAGTTTCACCTTCAGTGTCTAGTTTTAATGCTGGCTCTAGGACTAACACAAGAGGAGGCTCTAATCTTGGGGACATAAGCGAAGAAGACACTGGTGTGACTACACTAAAAATGGATCCTCATGTTCGAGCCAAGCTTTTCCCGACAGTTTCTGTGCCCAAATCGAAAAATGTTTCCAAAAGAAACATTGCTGTTAAAGGTTAAACAGAAGTGTTCCTAAAATTTGTGATTTAGTTTAAAATATTCCTTTTAGTGCTTTTTGAGCTGCCAGTTTTTACGATTGAGCTTCGTGCCGATTCTCCACATGGCGAAAGGGGTTTTGTTGACTTATCATTCCAAGAATTTGTTTTCAACTATGAGCGGTTTCATCGCTATGAAACTAATATCCAAGTAAGTGGAAGCTTTATTACGACAATGTAACACACACATAACCTAATTGTTCTCAAAAATCCACAGGTGTCGCTAAGGTCTGTGATAATGGAAGATCTGCTGCAACCTGAAGGCTCCCGGCAGAGAGCTATGGTTGTGTCCTCTTCGGGTAATGACCCGCCAGCTAGTTCCAGTTGTGTGTCAAGATCCTGTCCCAATATTCACAGTCAGATACCCCTTTCTAGCCTTTCTCACGGTTCTCTTCCAGCTCACTTGGAACCGGCACATGTGTTAGGAGTCGATATGTCAAATTTTGAGACCATAAAACACACTTGTGTCTGTCCCTCTACACCACCACCCTCACCAAGTATGAAAGAGCGGACACAAAAGAATTTGGTTATCATTTCCTCGCTCTTAGTTGATCCTGCAGCTCCGAATTTTCAAAGCTACTATAATTCTGTTAGTATTGATGTTTTAATTTCTGAATTTGTTTTTTATTATTATTTGTATTAGGTTCAGAGATCAACATCTGTGGATTTCAACTGCCTTGATCTGGTAATAAGTGTTGAATCATGGGTGGTTGTAATTGATTTCTTTAGTGCTGTACCATCAGAAGCTATACTGTCGACCCCTGGGCCTGCTGCTTCTTTTTATGCAAGCGATGAAAATGATACAAGTACGTATTAAAATTTGAATATATTGCTGTGTTCAACCTTTGGGTGAACTGCTGACTAAGCTGCCCATCAGATTAAATATACTGTGTTGGTAGCCTTTATTGGACTAGTCCATTAACATTAAAGATAAAAATACTTCACTAAATAATATTGTTTAAATAATAAATTGAGTATAAATCTTTGTCAGTACTATACATACACATTATATGATTGTTTTCCACCAGCCATATTGGATCTATTTTGACAGCTTTCCAGAATGCTATATGGGAAGTTAACTTCAAATTATAAATCTAACGTCACTTAAACTAGCCTAATTTTAAGGCTTAATCGAAACATGTCTTAATATAACTTTAACTAAACTTAACTGCACTTGAACTCAGCATAAACTAAGCTTTCTTTAACTTAATTCAACTTAAGGTTAACATTATTTAAACTAACATTAATTTAACACAGCCGGATCTTAAACTAATATATCTTAAATATAATCTAACGTAACATGAACTACCCTCACTTAAAGAAAGAATAAAAGAATAGGAACATAATATATGTAAGATTAATGTTGGATAACTGAACTGCAACTTTATATAGAGGTATATGTGCTAGATTTTAAAGAAATTAATTAATTTAAGTATCTGGCATTAATTTTAATTTTAGAATACTAAATATATGATAATTTTTCAGACAAAATTGTATCCGAGAATGCTGAAACAAACATCACCGTTCATTCTTTAACAATGACTTTAGTTAGGTCAGACCGTTACATTGCAAAAGCAAACGTGTCTTTGGTAGATATTTCCATTAAATCAAACGATTTGCATAAAGAAGTTGAAGGACATTTGGGCTCCATGTCACTGTTGGACTTGACATTACAAGGACAACTATACAAGGAGAGATTTTTAACTTCTGGCAAACAAGCTCTACATTTTGAATATATTAGGTAAATAAAATTGATTTTTTTTTTCTTGTCTTCTACGTTGGAATTGTTATTTACTAATAAGTAAATATAATATTAATTAAATTATAAGTAATAATATGTTTACCTATTATTAATAAAATTGATTTTTTTTTAAATATTTTTTATTTCTAGAATACATACAAATCTGTAAGATTATCTGAATTGTATTATTACTTTCAGGTATGGACCTGGTGAAGTACCAAATGTTGATGCACAATTGAAGCTAAAAATGTCATCAGTGTTTTATGTGCATACCAAACGGTTTATGGTTGAAATTCAAGCATTTTTCCATCAATTTGTACAGTTGCAAGCTGTTATGCAAGGAATCAGAGTAGCTGCAAGTAGCCAAAAGGTAAATTGATTTATTTATGGCCTTCTCTTTTCTAAATATCTTGTGTATATATTTTTATTTATAGATCACCAATGACCAGAAAAGGCTGTCGATTATTCTGCAAGCAGGTGCACCTGTGATATTACTGCCAGTCAGTTCCAGGAGTTCAGACGTGCTAATTGCTGATTTAGGACAGTTAAGTTTAACAAACTGTTTCAAATACTCTGGTGATATGGAAACGATCAGTGTTGTAAACCCATCTGCAACAGGTGAGAAATGTTTTCTTCTTTTTTAAACAAGAGTTGGTTAATTAAAAATAACTGTTGTATTTTGCAGATAAAAAATGTCTGCTGGATGTTATGGCTGTGGATCTACAAAATGTAGATTTATATTCTGGGGTTAGGGTGGCCGATTATGGTTCATCAAAAGATGCAGCCTCTAGTCATATGGATTGTTTCAAGTGTGGTACCTTTAAGGTTAACAAGACGGGCCCTTCACTTTTAACAGAAAAGTGTCACCTTAAAATCCACATTGAGCGTAATTTAGACAGCAACTTGTATCACAGTGGTAGGTAGTTTTCATTTCATGTGAAGTAATTCACCTCCACAATTTTACTACAATAATATTCTGTATTAAAAATCCATTGGACAGTGTGTTTCAAATTCTAAGCTCTTGGTCTTGCAGAATTTCAGGTAATTTAAAATATTTGTCAGGTATTAAATACTATGTATGATATGCAAGACAAGCTCATAAAAAATTTAAGAAAATATGTAAACCAAAATTGACACGATATTGTTTTGATATTGTTAAAAGGTTTATAAAAATATGGTAGCATAACTTACATTGATAATTAATTGGTAAACATTACCAAAAACACTTCAATCTGGTTTGCTTCGACAACAATAATTCATATTATCTTTTCGAAAGGAGGTCTTGCAGAATTTCAGGTAATTTAAAAGATCTATCAGATATTAAGATATTATTAAATATTGTCCTGCATGCGATATATAAGACAAATTCTATTAAAAATATAATGAAAAAATATCAACCAGAATTGTAAAACAATGACATATTATTGCTTTGGTATTGTTAAAAGGTTTATAAAAAATATAGTAGCATAAATTACATTGATAATTGGTAAATATTACCAAAATCACTTCAAGCTGGTTTGCTTCGACTACAATAATTCATATTATCTTCTTGAAAGGAGGTCTGCAGAATTTCAGGTAATTGAAAATATCTATCAGGTATTATTAAATACTGCCTAAATACTACGTATGATATACAAGACAAACTCAAATAAAAATTTAAGGAAAAATGTCAACCAAAATTGTAATACAGGGTGCGGCAACATAACTTCCTTTTTTGAAATGCGCGCCATTCAGGCTGTAGTGGTCGTAGTGGGGTGGTGGGAGTAGTCTCATTTGACAGGCGTGGTTCTAAAGTTTTGTTTCCTACCCCGGTCATCATCATCATCATGCGTTGGAACAGTGAGGAGCATGCATTTGCCGTCGAGGCCTATTTTTCGAACGGATGTTCTGTGATCGCAACCCAGCGTGCCTTCCGAAATCGCTTCAATGTAGCCCTGTTGGGCCCTGTCCCGGACCGGAAATCAATTGTTACATGGGTCACTACGTTCAGACAAACAGCGAGTACGACAAGACGAAGAACTGGAGTCCCCCGGCCGATCAGATCACCTGAGAACATTGAGGCAGTGAGAGCTTCAATATTGCGATCCCCACGGCGTTCTGCGCGCAAACATGCGTCTGCCCTTGGACTTTCCGATCGTTCAGTGAGGCGAATTCTTCACGATGACCTTCATTACCATCCATACAAGTTGGCGATTGTGCAGGAACTCTCCGAACGCGACTTCAATTCTCGGAGGAAAGCATGTGAGGCGCTTCTCGAAAACGTTCCTGAGGATGCAATTGTTTTTATCAGCGATAAAGCCCATTTTCATTTAAGTGGATGCGTCAACAAACAACATGCGCTACTGGGCTGACACCAATCCCAGACAATTGCATCAAAGGTCTTTGCATTCACCTAAGGTCACAGTGTGGTGTGCAATTTCCTCAGCTGGGATTGTTGGGCCCTGGTTTTTTGAAGAAAATGAGGTCACAGTGACAGTGAATTCAGACCGGTATATGAACATGTTGGAGGAATTTTTTTCCATGACTTGATGAATTGGACTTAAGGGACATTTGGTTCCAACAGGACGGAGCAACGGCTCACACTTCAAGGATATCGATGGCTGTTTTGAGGGAACACTTCCCGGAGCGCCTCATCACAATAAGGGGCAATTTGGAGTGGCCAACCTGCTCCCCAGATTTGGCCGCTTGCCATTTTTTTTTGTGGGGTTTTTTGAAATCCCGTGTTTATGTCAACCATCCAAGGACCCTACAAGACCTGAAGGCCAACATCCGGGCAGAAATTGCCAACATACCCGCTGCTGTGCTGGTAAGGGTCATGACAAACGCCAGAAATTGGCTTCTTCAGTGTATGGACAATGGGGGGCGTCACCTACCTGATATGATTTTCAAAACTTTGTGAAACAAAACTTTAGATATGTACCTACATTATAAAAAAAAAATTAAAAATTTCTGATTCATAAAATGGGTTTTATTGCGTTTTGAAAAAAGGAAGTTATGTTGCCGCACCCTGTATAATGACATGATATTGTTAAAAGGTTTATAAAAATATGGTAGCATAAATTCCATTGATAATTGGTAAACATTTCCAAAAACACTTCAATCTGGTTTGCTTCGACAACAATAATTCATATTAATTATCTTCTTGAAAGGAGGTCTTGCAGAATATCAGGTAATTTAAAAGATCTGTCAGATACATATTAAATACTGTTCTAGATATACGTACTCCCAATGTACAATAAAAAAGAAAAAATGAGCTTCTTTTAATAGTGATTGATTTTCTACATAATTATTAATTTACAGTTGCTGACATGAGTGTGCATGGAGAACTTTCCACTTTGGACGTAGCGCTAGACCTAAACCAGTACCAACTAATCAGAAACCTTTTAACATACAATCTAGGCGAAAGTACTGAACACATTCTACCATCTGTACCCTTCACTGTTCCTGTAATGACGGAGGTACTAAAATATTAGTATTAACTTTTTATTTACTCAATTTAGCTTTTCACAGACCGGTTCCCGAGAAGTCTGGACCCTGTCATCCCTAAAATTCGACTTACTGAATGTAATATTAAGGCTTCAAATAAAACATGGAACATCACCACTAGCTCGCATCAATTTTATCAAGTCTCGCCTTACTGTTGAGTCTTTCAGCAACTTAAGCCAGGATGTGGATCTAGTATCGCAAGAAATTCTAGTTATGGACACCCGGTTTCAAAATGCACCAGCCAACAAGCGTTCAAATGTTTTCAGCAACATTTTACAGCCTATTAATTTTTCACCCCGCAGCGAGATTGTACAAGCCGAGATACACAGCCGGAAAAGGCAGGACCGCATTAAATTCACAATTTTGCTTAACAATATGAGGTTGATGGCTGTTTTTGATTGGTGGGATGCAGCAAGAAAGTTTATTCTGGAGGATTCAAATGAGATGCCTGCAAGCCCAAGGCTTGAAAAATCCCCTGCAAGTGATAAAAGCGAAGATACAATGGTTCCATTTGAACTAAAACTGAATATTACTGACTCAGAAATTATTGTTGTTGAAGATACATCCCAGTGGGATGCAAATGCGGTAATTTTTAAGGTAAGCGGTAAATTTAGAACGTAAATTTTAACATGAGTAATTTAATATTTTTATTTTAGAGCACAACAGTTTTATCATATAAACCATTCCTATTAGAAAAACCTTTGTCTTGTAATTTGAATAATTGTGAAGTGTACTCTTGTATACTGGGGATGGAAGATGAAACTGCTCTGTCGATTATAGATCCTGTTACGTTAAACATGGAAATTAACAAAGATCGAATTTTAGAGGTAACATTGCTTTTATGTTTGTAAAGTTTACAATTTACCAACAATCTTAAGTAGGTACAAAAGAAAAGCTTGAAAAAGTATGAACAAATAGTTAACTTAAAAGTTAAAATGTCACTGAAAAAAAGAACTTTATTTTAAATAAATCAAACTCCAACCATACATATTGTACTAACTTTAACGTATCTTTATCCTAAACTAAATATATTTTAGTCTAACATTAACGCAACGTAAATGAGTCTGTTGTTTGGGCAAACAGTACTCTATAATAGTTTACTCTTGCTAACCTCATCTAAGTTAATTCAAATCTGATTTAAATTAGATCTACTTAATTTAATCTCATCTAAACCTTCCCTAATCTAACACAACCTCAAAACTTATTTGACTTAAGTCAAATGTTAACCTAACCTAATTCAAACTTAATGTAATCTTGTATAATCTTATGGTAACTTAATCTATCATTTAACCAATTTAACTTCAAAATAAATACATTGTTTGCGTTTGTAAAGTATATAGTATAGAAAAAAAAAAGGTAGAAAAGAAACCTAGAAAAAATTCAATTTCATTTTAAGTTAATCAACTCGAATTACACTTATTCTAGTAACTTTAGTCTAAAGTAAATCCATTTTAATGCAATCTTATCCTTAACGCAATCTAAATAATCTGTTTTTGCACAAATCTTTTAATTACTACTCTTAACCTAACCTAACATTAACTTCATACAACCTAATGTAATCTTTTTCTAATTTAATGTCGCGTTAAACCACAACTTTAATATATATAATTAAACATCACCCAAGTTTAACCTACATAGAATAATAATGGCAACCCAACCTAATCAAATCTAATTTTAACCTAAGTTTAATTTCAGTTTTTGTAAGTTTAATCGAACATAACTTGGGTAACCTCAATTAACCTAAGCTATCCAACGCTAACTTCAATCTCTATCTTGACTTAACTTATGTTAATCTCAACTAATGAAGCTTTGCCGGAATCAAATGTTAGTTTAATTTAAAGTAAACTAATCTAATTTAATGCTGTTTTTATCTGTAGCACTTTCACTCAATCCAACCCAATACCATTCTGTCTAATCTTAACCTAATTTGATTTAAAATAAATAATTTCATTGTACTGTAACTATAATATAACATCATCTTACAGGGTTTGTACGAAAAGTAATGAAAGTGAGTCGATGAAAAAAAATTTATTGATCAGATCGGTACAACACATTAAAAGGTTTCAAAATAGGCTCCTCCTGCGTCGATACATCACTTCCAGTGATATTTCCAGGCATTGAAGGCGTCACGGTAGGCCTCCTCCGGAATGTCCTTTAGAGCCTTGGTGTAGCCTCTTTGACTTTGTTAACTATCCTGAAATGATGTCCTTTCATGGGAGTTTTCAAGCGCGGAAACAAAAAGTCTGGGGGAGCCACGTCAGGACTGTAGGGCGGCTGGGGAACCGTTGACACCTTTGAATCGGTCAGGAAGCGAGTCACGAGGAAGGCAGTATGGGCGAGTTACATAGAAAAGCCTTTCCTTACTCTCCGGATGGTCGTAGACAACTGAGCGACCGCGCGTTCGTAAGCTGACTTCCTCCACCAATCACAACCGGTCCAAGCACGCTGCGACGTATAGTCGCTTCACAATAAAATCACTGACATTACTTTTCGGACAAACCCTGTATATAAATTAGCAGTGGCAACCCATCACAATAAAATATATTGTAACCTCAACATTAACTAATTACAACTTTAACAAACTGAAATATTAATCTAATCCATCTTTAAACCATACTAATTTGACTGTAGTTTAATTTAGTTCTAGTTGAAATTTATTTTTGATCTCACTTACTTACCTTCGGCCAAACCCAGTGTTGCTTTAGTCAATCTAACCTTAACCAAATTTGGAATTAACCCCTATGCTGTAAATCTTGTTTAAACTTATGGAAAATGGTCAGCAAATGATTACCTGAAGAGTATAGTGGACCTAAAATAGCTTTGCCAGACATCGCGCATAGTGTTGGACAAAGAACGTGGGTGTAAGAAAGTGACAGAGTACAAGCATTACGAACCGTGTACACTTAGCAACGGAAGTTTAGAAGTTAGCTTCCAATAGTATCAGGAGTAAATCAAATAACCAATAAATAACAGCACAAAACAAACAACTATGATAAATTTAACAAAATTAATAACAACAACAACAACAGTGAAATAACAACGCACACACACACAAGAATAACAATAAAAAAACCGTAACAAAATAAGACTTTTTCTTTAACTGTATTAACGATCTTCACGCCTTGAAGTTGAACCAAGAAGTGTATGTGCTAGTCCCCACCATCGTTTTGCCAGTGCGCACATTTACGCACCGGCAGAGCTAAGTTAGGTCCACTATAAGCATAAACACAATACATTTGGGTCAGTGAAACACACATAATTTAATCTTTGGGAAGGAAAAGAAAGCTTAACCTCATTATATATTAGTTGCGTTAGTAATAAAAGTTATTACACACAGATTGAACGTGTAACTGAATAATAAATGTTAGCTTTAACAACTGCACTAAATATCATATACTGACCCCGGCATAGACAGAAATAATTTTGACATAACAAGTATACAATGAAGATATGTTTTTGTTTATTCTTTATCTATGACACCAAGGACCCACACTCTATATTAACATAACATTACACTATCCTAACTTTAAGCTAACCCAGCCTAACTTTATTTAAAAATAACTTAACCTTAAACTTACATAACCTCAACCTTATATTATGCAACAACATAAATTTATGTTTATCTTTCGCCAGTTTAATAAAAACCAAAAGTAACTCAAAGTGAACTGTCATGTTTGTTTTTCCAAGAAACTTTTCTTTCTTATTTTCGATAATTTTTTGTGCCATCAATTGTACAACAACCAAAATAGTTGATATATGGACTAAACAGTACAGAAATCTTTTTTTGTAGGTACAACTTCAATCATTAATAATACGTGTTTCATACCACGACATGCGATTGTTTCTGCAAATTTTAAACTCTTTGCCAAAACAAATGCTTGGGGGCAAAATTGAAGTGCCAACACAAGCAGCGAATGTAAAAAGTAAGTTTTTAGTATTTATGAAACTTACAACTACCCTAATAGAACAATACAATTAAGTTTTAACATTTAAAACATTTTCTAATTTTTAGATAAGGTCTCAAAATTAACGACACTTGGATTCCTAACAGAAGATTGTGTAAAAGCCCTGGAACATTGTGAACAAAAATTAGATGATGCTGCACTATGGTTGACACAAAATGCTGTGCCTTCATGTAGTTACGGAACATCTAAATATCAAGGGAACTCCAAAACTTCCTTAACCATTTCTGCTGTTGAGGTAAGTTTGGAATATATCAAACTAAATATTCAACTGACAAGAATATTTTAGGTGAAAGCAGATTGTATCTTCCTGTGTGTAATAGACGACTGTGGTGATGCAGATGTTCCGCTGTTGGAACTTTCTTTAGCTCAGTTGAATTTGCGCCAACGCATAGGCCAGTTTGAAGAATCAGATGAGGTTGGTGTACCAGTTGAAGGAGCCCTAGAATGCAAGTTGAGTGGAGATTATTACAATCGAGTTTTATCCGGCTGGGAGCCCGTTCTGGAGCAATGGAAGTTAGTTAAAAAAATATTCTAGTTTTGATTGTGGCTCTTCTAATCATTGCTATTCTAGATGTGTTGTGGTTTGGGATCATGTTTTAACTTCTACTTTATCAAAAAATCGGTTACAACTCAATATTGAATCACAAGAAGTGTTAAACATTAATGTGACATCTTCATGCATGGAACTGTACAAACAAGTGCGTGATAGTTGGATCCAGGATTACTACAACAATGGGAACACCTCCCAGGAAAGTAGTAAAGATACGGATAGTCCGCCAAGTTATAGAAGGCGATCTCCTTTTGTTCCGTTTGCCCTAAAAAATGAGTCTGGGCTACCTCTACACTTCACTACTCTCATCTCAGATATGGATCTATCATTTCAGTCAGAGCAATCTATGGAGGTGACTGATAGATGGGTTCTTGTTACACATGGAGAGACGACACCATTCACTTTTAGAACGCATGGTAGGTTGTGCTTTAAATGTCACTTTTTTTGTATATGAAAGGTTTTCGTGGTTGCAGATAAAAGAAGGCATGGGGATTCCCATAGATTAAGAATGCATCAACTGGGAGTAAAGGTAGAAGGATGGAAGCCCGTCACTCCTGTCACTATAGATAAAGTTGGAACTTACTTTCGGCACACTTCATCAGAAATTCAACATAGGGTAGGTATTTGCAATTTTAACCATGATCTTAAAAATTTATTTAATTAATCAATAACATTTTAAAATTTACAAATATAATTAATATTCAAACATATTGAACTTATTGCATTGAAAGTATCTTCTGGGTGTTTTAAATTCAGTTTCAAATATACGAGGGGTATTTTTTAAATAAGGTCCGTTTTTAATAGGAAGAAAAATACTGTAAATATCATTAAAATATATTTTTTTCCCCTATTCTACATGCTTTTATCTACTTTTCTACATAATTTCCATTTTTGTTCAAACATTTTTCGTACCGCTCAACAAGTTTTTGAATTCCAACGTCAAAGAAATCTGCCGCCTGTGAAGAAGCCCAATCCATGACTACAGTTTTCACTTCTTCGTCGTCGTTAAACCGTTGACCACCAAGGAACTCCTTTAAGTGCCGAAACAAATGAAAATCACTGGGTGCAAGGTCTGGACTGTAAGGTGGATGATCCAGTTGTTCCGATCCAAAAGACCTGATTAGACCTTGTGTTTGTGCAGAAACATGTGGCCTTGCATCGTCATGGAGCAACATCACACCGGAAGACAGTAGGCCACGCCGCTTGTTTTGTATGGCCTGCCGGAGTTTTCTCAAGGTCATACAATACGCTTTGGAATTGATTGTTGCGCCTCTCGACATAAAATCCACTAACAAAATCCGTTTCCTGTCCCAAAAGACAGTTGCCATGATCTTTCATGGTGAAATTGTCTGTTTGGCGACGATGTGTGTCGCCGTTCCTTTGACTGTTGCTTGGACTCAGGAGTCACGTGAGACACCCAAGTCTTGTCTCCTGTAACAATGTAGTTTCTTGCACTCAAGAATCGAATTACAGATCGTATCTCACAGTCGGTGGGCGACTCAATTTTCTTAAACATTATAAACTTCTACAGCTCAGCACACAGACAGACGTTACGGCTGCAAATGGCGTCTAAACGCGCGCAAAGCATACTGGGAGATCAGGCGCAAGCGCACTGCGGTGATCGCGCGTCATTCTCACTCTCATTCACAAACGGGCCTTATTTAAAAAATACCCCTCTTATGTTTGTTTTGTACCAAAGAATAGTGAAGTATCATGTCATTTAATATTGTCTTGAATGATTTTTGAATTAAGGGATTGTAAGCATTTTTATGAGTATAAAGTAAATACATCTGAGATATTGGAAAATTATTTAAAAATATTTACGAACTGTTTTTAATTCCCCCATTGAAAAACATTTCGAAATATATTTAAATAAACAATAACATCTTACACATTGCGAAACAAAAATGATTTATGAATTTTATGAATATTATGAATTATTTACATGGTATAACGTAAAATTATTATTGGTAAGGAAGAGTATATTAAAGCTGTAGCAGGAAAGAACACAATACATGAAGAAACGAATGACAATGGAAACAGAATATGCAACCTAGCAGCAGCAATGAATCTATTCATCGTTAGCTCAAAATTTCCTCACCCAAAGAGGCAGAAAATAACATGGAATCACCCAAACCAAACATCGACGAGTCAAATCGATCATGTACTGATAACGAGAGAAAGAAGTAGTAACATACAGGATGTAAGGTCATTCAGAGGCGCTAACGTCAATACAGATCACTTTCTAGTAATTGCAACGAGCAAGGAAAAGAAAAACCTAAGTAGAGCAAGAGAGAGAAACAAAAAGAATAACAATTGGGATGTAAACAAAATCAAAGAACGAAAGGTGAGACAAGCATTAGAAGAAGGCATAACACAGGAACTTCAACAAAATCAACATCAAATCTCCACTGAATGTACAAATAGAATCGAAACGCAGTGGACAAACATAAAAACTAGTATTTTAAAAACAGCGGAAAAATGCGTGGGTCACAAGGAACACGAAAAAAGTAAAGAATGGTACTACCAAGAGTGCAAGAAGACGAGCGAAGTACAAAACCGAGCATGGATAAAATGGTTGCAATCAAATACGGAAGAAGGTAAACAAATATACAAAGAAGCAAATTCCCTAGCGAGAAACACATGTAAACAGAAAAAGAGGGATTGGAACGAAAAGAAAATAAAAGATATGCAAGACGAATACAACAATAAAAACACAAGAATGTTTTACCAGAGAATAAAGCTAGAAAAGAAGAACTTCAGAATAAAAACTACAGGATATAAAGACACAGAAGGAAAGACAAGATGAAGCGAAAGAAAAACAAGAAATATGGAAAAACTATTATGAACAACTATACAGAAAGGAAGCAGAAACGAATACAATAGCACACACAAACATGATAAAGAATGATGAAGAAATAGAAGAACCAACAATAGAAGAGGTAAAACAGGCAATATGACATCTAAAAAACAATAAGACGCCAGGAAGTGACGAGAATAATAACAGAATACTTCAAATACGGAGGTGAGAAACTGCATGAAAAGCTACATGAACTAACCTGCCTGATATGGAGAGAAGAAAGCATGCCAGAAGACTGGAAGAAAGGAGTAATATTTACAATCCACAAAAAGGGAGATTTAGAGGATTGCTCAAATTACAGAGGAATAATGTTACTAAATGTGGTCTATAAAGTTATCTCAAAAATAATTAAAGAAAAACTACAAGAATATGCAGAGAACGAACTAGGGGACTACCAGTAAGGCTTTAAACAAGGAAGATCGACCACAGACGCAATACACCTAGTACAACAAATACTAGAAAAAGCAAAAGAACATCAAATAACTCTTCACATCCTCTTCATAGACTTTAAACACGCTTTCGATAAAGTAATAAGAGAAAAAATATTAAAAGAACTAGAGTACATGCGGACTCCACAAAAAATAGTAAATCTTGTCGAATGACCCTAAAAGACTCAACCGCAGCAGTGAAAATAGGAAATGATACAACTGAAAGCTTTAATGTACAACAAGGCGTTAGGCAGGGGGATATGCTATCAGTTACATTGTTTAATATAGCATTAGAAGGCGCAATTAGAAAGTCAGAGTTGGAAGGGACAATAAATATTAAAAACACACAAATTATCGCTTACGCAGACGATGTTACAATTATCAGTAGAACAAAAGAGGGACTAATAAAAAGCTTCATGAGACTAGAGGAAGAAACAAAAAAAAATGGGTTTAAGAATTAGTGAAAGTAAAACAAAATATTTAAAATACAGTGACAACAGCAGTGACTAATATCTAAAAATTAAAGGTTATAAATTTGAATCAGTCCAAAGTTTTAAATATTTGGGAATAACAGTTTATAATAAAAAATATAGTGGATGTGAAAAAACAAAACAAAAAATACAAATGGGACACAGAGCATATTATGCAAATAAAACATTCCTAAACTCTAAATATCTAAGTAACAAAGTAAAGCTACAATTATATAAAACCATTGTTAGACCAGTAGTGACATATGGAACACAAGTATGGACCCTAACCAAAATAGAAGAAGAAGATCTAAAAGTGTTCGAAAGGAAAATATTACGAAGAATAAGGGAGACCGAGAATGAACTTTGAGAGAGCAAATGAAAGGGGAAGATATTGTAACATATATAAAGTCACAAAGAATAAAATGGCTAGGTCACGTAACGAGGGCAGACAAAAAAAGAGCAACAAGAGTAATAACAGAATGGACACCAACAGAAAAAAGAAGAAGGGGCAGACCTAGTCTACGATGGCTCGATGATGTAGAAAAAGACCTAAAGAAGCTAGGAATAGATAACTGGAAAGAGAAGTGTAAAAAGAGGAAAGAATGGACAAAGATAGCAGTAGAAACTAGAACGAGCAAAAAATTGACAGATTAAAAAAGAAAGAGTAGCAAAAGAAGAACCGGGAATTAATCCGTCCCAAATCAGGATTGAGAAAGCTTAGTAAATAAGTAGCCATAACTGGAGCTGACTATATAACCTAAAATTATTGCATTCAAAATATCCTGTAGGTCAGAGGTGAGCAAACAGTCGATCTCGATCGACTGGTTGATTGCAGACAGTCCCGTAATCGATTGTGTAGAGGATGTAGTATGTGTAATACAATAGCACAAAATAAGAACCTTCTGTCAACCTCTGTTGGTAGAGGTCTTACAAAATCTCGTGGAAGAGCGCAGAAAGAACAAAAGCCGTTCGTGCTCAGGTGACGCCCATTTTACTACTCCGCCTAAAAATATTGCCATTTGATGACAGTTGACAGCTCATTGCATATCTCACGTGTATCAACTTATTTCTTCGTTTACCCAGGTTTTTCCATTTGTAATTACACAGTTTTTGTCAAAACTACAGGGAAGCGTGTTCATTACTGCACAGTAAGTATAAAATAATGAGCAATCATGGTAAAGTTGTGCACAGTCAAGGATGCCAAATCATGTATAACGTTTATAACTTGAATATGCTTACTTTAAATCCTGCATTCTTTTTATTTTAATCATGCTCATTATTATGCTTATTAATAAATATAAAACCTACTATTCATACTATTGCAGAATAAAATAAATGTGAGATTTGTACCTACATTTTCTTGGAATTCATTGAACTAAACGGTCAATGTTTTTAGGTTCCACTGTCACAATCGCCCGCTATTTCAAGCGCCGCCTTTGCGCATCTCATCTTCCACGAGATTTTGTAAGACCCCTAAAACAGAGATCCCTTTAGTAATATTAACGTCATAACCTCACTTAAATAAAGAACATGTTAGTTCGTTGTGTAGTTTTTTATTATTAAATAAAATAAAGATTTATAAATTCATAAGCAACAATCAACAATGCAACTCTAATAACATAAAGTGTCGCGAAAACTGTTAAATACAACTGTCACTGTCATAGACAGTTTATTGTTTTGTGGTGTTAAAATATACAGTTATCTAGAAGGGCATGAATGCAACGTGTGCATTTACAAAATTTCAGAAAATTGTAAAACACGTGCGGTTGCACAGACCGCTCCGAAACCAAAACTGATATCACAAAAACTGTCACACTTATAACCACCTAAACTCGTGACAAGTTCGAGATTGAGTAACTAAAGGAATATCTAGAAGGGCATGAATGCAACGTGTGCATTTACAAAATTTCAGAAAATTGTAAAACACGTGCGGTCGCACAGACCGCTCCGAAACCAAAACTGATATCACAAAAACTGTCACACTTATAACCACCTAAACTCGTGACAAGTTCGAGATTGAGTAACTAAAGGAATATCTAGAAGGGCATGAATGCAATGTGTGCATCGGCAAAATTTCGGAAAATTGTAAAATACGTGCCGGCACACAGACCAGTTCGATGTAGCCTAGAGTTAAGATTATTATACGATTTTCTATGATGCTATAAATGTGTATAGGGTAAAGGAGTTGAAAATAAGTTACAATGATTCAAAGTTGCCTGAGTGAGGAATTATTTTTAAATAGATATAGATATACCCCACAAAAGAATTAATATGCCATCTAAAAATTGATAAATTTAAACATTTATTGCTGCCTTAATAATGTTTCTATTTGTAAAACTTTTTTTTGTAGATTATTGTTTGTTGATTTGGGTCTAATAAGGCTTAAATAATTGCATTCTAAAGAAAATACAATAGTATTTGTTTTAAAAACAGTATCATTCTGTTTTGTTTATTAAATACTCCGAATTAGGTTTAATTTGGGAAACATTCACAGGATATCAAAACAAATCTGTAAACATAAGTTTTTGGAAATAGAAGCGTCATTAAAGCACTTACGGATATTTAAAGTGGTCTATTAATTTTCGGCACAGTATATTGCTATATAGTCATGAAAAACTAAGACATTAATGTAATTGTAAAGTGTAAAAAATATTAGATATTTTAAAAGGTAATATCATGTCCTTGGTCTCACAACAAAAACACAAAGTGTTTTGACCTAAAGCAATTGTATTAAAAACTAAAATGGCATTCCGTACAAAATGTTTACTTGCAGTCCCAACAAATCTCATATGCTCGAATTGTATTTGACGTCACATTGGAAGGATCCGCCAGGAAACTTGTCACTGTCCGCTCTGCTTTGCTTATTGTAAATAAATTGCAAGAAAGTATGGAAATCAAACTGGAAAATCCCCCTTCAAATGAAGCAGGTTGGTAAAGTGTGGGATTCCCCTAAAAATACCACAAGCACAACTTTAACTTGATAACCCTACGTAACTATTTACAGCTGCACCACATTGGGCTTCCAACAAATTCTTGGTTCTATCACATAATGAGGCATTGGCAGTTCCTTTAACTCATGTTCATTCATACATAAGTGTTCGTCCCACCTACAATGGACAAACATACACATATTGCAATCCTAATATCAATTGGGGTCAGGTAACTCGCTCTAGTGACTCCATCTATGAGCTACGATCTTGTCATACCCCGCGTGATTCTATCCTGTACAGGTACTTAACCATTTAATGCATACTTTGTTGAAGTTCTATAATGATTTTAAATTAACAGGTTCTGTGCAGAGATCAAAAAGGAAAATTACTATGCAGAAAAATCACCAGGTATTGGAGCAGTCTCGGGACATTTAGGACAGCCTGCCCACACCATAACCCTCCTGCCAACTATTCTTTTGATCAATTTGCTGCCCACTGATTTGAATTATAATTTATCCGGAGCAAGTGGAAGGGTGACACCCGGAAGCAAAGCACCGATAACTCATGTATGGCTGTTTAATAATTAATTTACACTTTCCTATTTCTGTAGTTTGTAAAACGTTTTATTTAAAGTTCTTATGATATTTAAGTTGGGTTAAATTAGATCACTAGGGGAGAGCAGATCAACAACCATATGGGGGAAGCCCTTGCCCAATAATAGGATGTTGCTGATTAACAAAAAATAGGTCATATTAGATTACATAATATTATATTAGATAGTTTTCTTTCTAACACAATAATTTCTAATTTTAATATATTAGTCTCATTGAATTATACAACATTATATTACCTAGTAAATTTTAGTAATTTTACTTTTGAATGTGCCTCATAATATCTGAAATTTAATCTAACCTTCATATTAATTTATGTAGCCTTTAGGTTATTTAAAATTAGACTGTGTTAGATACTTTTATTTAGATTAGTTTAAGTTAAAGGTTAAACATACATTAAATAAGTGTAGTTGAACTAAAATTTATATTAGGTTAGAACAAAATTAGATTTGTGCAAAGACCAGTCTAGTACACACGGTCATCACATGAAAATGTTAGATTCTGCTGTAACTGCATCACATTACAGAGACATTGTATTATATACAGGGTGTCCCAGAACTAAGGGGTCATACGGTAATAGCAGATTCTTTGTGTACAAATATTACGATTTGTCTAATAAACCATAGTCCAAATGTCAATAATAACCGAGATACAGGGTGTCAAAGTTAAATATTTATTTTTGATTTTTTCTAATAACTTTTGAACAAATGTAAATATTTCAACAAATTTTGGAAGCTAGGGGTTTTTTGACGTGAGGAATTCAAATTTTTAACTGTTTTTCTGTTACGTAGTAGAGGGCGCCACCTACGGCACTTTTCTACTTTTTAAAACATAACTTTTTTCTGCTTCAAGGTATGATCTTTTTTCGCAAAGATAACGATTTTTCAACCTTTTCTACGTAAAAATGATATACTTTATTGATGTCGCTACTAGTAGCCGTTTTCGAGTTATTTGAGTTTTAAAGTTTCACTGCATTGAAATCTTATGGGTATACAATTTGTACTTAGGCAACAAAGGTGGCTGTGGCTGTTTCCATGCCACGCGATCTGACAATTGCTGTTATTAGTTCATTTCTTTTGTTATTTTTAATGTACATTTTTTAAGTTGAGTTGTTTTAACTAGTTGTTAAGTTATGAAGTTTTAATTGTTGTTAATTTGTTGACTAAGTACAAATTGTATACCCATAAGATTTCAATGCAGTGAAACTTTAAAACTCAAATAACTCGAAAACGGCTACTAGTAGCGACATCAATAAAGTATAACATTTTTACGTAGAAAAGTTTGAAAAATCGTTATCTTTGCGAAAAAAGATCATACCTTGAAGCAGAAAAAAGTTATGATGTTTTAAAAAGTAGAAAAGTGCCGTAGGTGGCGCCCTCTACTATGTAACAGAAAAACTGTTAAAAAAAAATTTGTTTCCCCAAAAATCTTAACTTCCAAAATTTTTTGAAATATTTACGTTTCATCAAAAGTTATTAGAAAAAATCAAAAATAAATATTTAACTTTGACACCCTGTATCTCGGTTATTATTGACATTTGGACGATGGTTTATTAGACAAATCGTAATATTTGTACACAAAGAATCTGCTATTACCGTATGACCCCTTAGTTCTGGGACACCCTGTATAAACAAAAATTCAAAAAAATATAATAATATACAAGATGTTCCATAAGAAAAAACAAAGTTCATAGCTATATTTATGTATTGCAATGCTCATTTGTTTTTTGATAATACTAAATTCCTTGTACAGAAATAATTTTTTAATTATCCGGTATCTTTAAAAAAACAAAGTTACAGCAGCATCTAACATTTTCATGTGATGACCCTGTACATACAAAACAAGCACAAAACCTTGAAACGGTTTCATTCTGTACACCAAACAAACGGCATACATTAGTTTTTCTTCTCTGCTGGTTTTACCTGCTCAGTGTTATCTATAATTTAATAGATGCTAGATGGAATGAGAAGGAGCTGAAGTGTGGCTTCATGTACACAAGCATAATGGGAATAAGTAGCACATGACCACCTAGAGAGTATTCAAGTTAACCTCTTCATAAGCTTGTTTTGTAACTAAAGGGTTTATGATACCATGCTTGCAGAGTAAATTTAAACATAAACTCTTTTAGGCTGTGTTCTCACCAAAAGCAACCGGCGACCGCAACGCAATAGCAACGCGACTCGGCGCTAATGTTAAAATACACATGTTTCCACCTACTAAAGGGACACTCAACTGCAACGCAACCAGTTGCTAATTGGCGGCAGCGCTGCATACCGCGTCGCCGTCGCCAGTTGCGGTCTGCAGTTGCCAAGAACTGCTGGGTCATCGCGGACGAGACAGCAAAATCTTGAATTTTGTGGCCCTTGTTAAAGCACCCACATGTTTATATGATTTGAAGCCATCTTATACACATCAAAGAAAAAGCCTGGGGAGAAATTATATAATAAATATATTTTCATCTGACGATGACGACATTTTGTTCAGGACTATCGAAACAAGAGACTTCAAAACAGTTGATTTCAGTAAGTACACAAGAGCAACTCAACTGAAGTTGCGGTCGCATTGCAGTTGCGTTGCCGTTGCCAGTTGCTTTTGGTGAGAACACGGCCTTACATCTACGTTCAACGTGGATAATAATTATTGGTCAGCAACAAAACCACAAAATTCCATATACTGACTTAACCATAAACCCAAAATTGTTTTAAAAGTAGGATATGTTTTTGTTTATTGTCCAAATGTGATATTCCATGCTTATATTCCCTAAATAAGTTAGGATGCGATAGAATGGGGTCATCATCCTCAAGCAGCCTCTAACATCCACTGTTGGATATAGGCCTCCCCTAAGCGTCATAATTCATTTCTGTTCTGGACCTTTTGTATACAGTTCCCTACTATTCTCCGTATGTCCTCTGTCCAACAGGTTGGTGGTCTTCCTCTACTTCTGGTAGAGTCTCTCGACCTCCACTGCAGGATGTGTGGTCCATCTTTCGTCATTTCTTCTGGCCACATGTCTAGCCCAGGTCCATTTGAACTTTGTTATTTTTTCTGTAATGTCGCATACTCTTGTTTGTCTCCTTATGTCTTCATTCCTTATGTTGTTGTTTAATGTTATTCCCAAAAGTGCTCGCTCCATCGCTCTTTGCGTTGTTTTCATGTTTTTTATTGATTTATTGGTTAATGTTAACGTTTCGGCGCCATAAGTCAATACAGATAGAACACACTGATCCCATACTTTTCGTTTCAAACAAATTGGAATTGAACTCTTAAATATGTGATTTAATCGGCCGAAGGCTGCCCAACCCAGTCCAATTCTTCTGTTAATCTCACAAGTTTGATTGTTTCTTGAAATTCGTATTTCGTGGCCTAGATACACGTAGCTTACTGCTTCTTCTACTATTTCGTCTCCTTTGCTGATTTTTTGACTTAGTACTAAGTTCGTCATAATTTTAGTCTTGCTAAAATTTATTTTCAGGCCTACTTTCTCCGACTCTGTCTTTCGTTCCTCTATCATTTTTCTGGCTTGTCCAATGTCTTCCGATATTAAAACAATATCATCCGCAAAGCGGAGGTGGTTTAAGTTTTCACCGTTTATGTTGATTCCTGTTTGATCCCAGGGAAGTCTTTTGAAAATGTATTCTAGGGTTGCGATAAATAGTTTGGGTGAAATTGTATCCCCTTGGTGCATACCTCTGTTGATGTTAAATTTGTTTGTGTTTTCATGCATTTTGATCTGTGCAGTGACGGGATTATAAATAAACTTGGTTATATTTGTGTATCGGTAGTCGATGCGGCATTCATTTACTGCAGCTAGTGTAGCCCAGACTTCCACGGAGTCGAAGGTTTTCTCGAAGTCGATGAAAGTTAGTACGAGAGGCTTGTTATATTCGTTGAATTTCTCGATGAGGACTTTTATTGTTAGTAAGTGGTCATTTGTTCCGTATCCTGCACGAAAGCCGGCTTGTATCTTGGCTGTTATTCGTTTAGTAATAATTTTTGTAAACAACTTGTATGTATGTGCTAATAGACTTATGGGTCTATAGTTTTTTAGTTTTGTGATATCGCCCTTCTTGTGTATCAAAACTGTTATCGCATTGTTCCATTGTTCTGGTGTTTCGCCTGTCTCAATGCATTTGTTAAATAGTTTTGCTATCATCTGCAATAAAAGTTCTCCTAATTTTATTGCTTCCACTGTGACGTTGTCTTCTACTGGTGCGCGGTTGTTTGTCATTTCTCTAAGGGCTTCTTTTAACTCATGCTTAGTTACTTCTAGTACTTCCTCTGAATCTTGATTTACAATTTGTATTATGCTAACTTCATCTGTTGGTATCTCTGGTTCTTTTTTACTGGAATATAAGTCACTGTAGTATTCTTCTGTTATTCTTAGAATATCCTGTCTGTTAGACGTTATTTTTCCTTTACTATCCCTAAGTTTGATTATCTCTTTTTTACCATTTTGCAATCTTGAGCGCATCTTTTTCTAGCTTTTGTTTTCCTCTAGGGTTTTTTCAATTACTTGCGTCTTGTAACATCATAAGTCCTTCCTTAGTTCTTTAGATATCCTTTTGTTTAGCTCTCTGTATTCGTTGGAATTTGACTTTCCCGTTGAAGCGAGATTTCTTCTTTCTCCATTAGTGTTTTTGTATTTGCGCTAATCTTTCCTTTGTTCCTTACTTTATTTACATCCATTTAACGCCTCGGTGACAAGTTTTAATATCTGGTCGTTTATTTCGTTTACATTTTTGTTTGAGATCTTTGTTGAAGTTTAATATCTAATATGTTCCTGTATTTTTCACTATCTTCCAGAGTCCTAACGGTTTTTATTTGGCTTTTCTTTATCATTTTATTTCTTTCATTCTTTGTGTTTATTTGTACTGTGGCTCGTACAATGCGATGGTCGCTCCCTGTTGTAAATCTGTTCAGAACAGTTACATCTTCTATGGTATATTTTTTATCAGTCATTATATAATTAATTTCGTTTCATGTGTTGTCGTCAGGACTTTTCCAGGTCCATTTTCTGTTTTTGTTCTTCTGAAAGAATGTGTTCATTAAATATATCTGGTGCTGTAGGGCAAAGTTCAGCATTGTCTGGCCTCTGTTGTTTCTCACTCCTAATCCATGTGTTCCAATCGCAATTTCTAGGTCATCTTCTTTCTTCCCTATTTTCGCGTTAAAATCTCCTATTATCATTCTAAGTTGTGTTGGATTTTCTTCCTTGGCTTTAGCGATATCCTCGTAAAATCTATCCACTTCGTTATCATCATGGTCTGACGTTGGAGCATAGGCTTGCACAATTTTTATTTTGTATTTTGTCGATAACTTCAAGATTGTATATATTACTCTTGGTGAGATACTTGGGAATGGGATAAATAAGGTTAAAAGAAAATAGGTGAAGTTGTTTTAGGTTAACGTTAAGTTAGCTAAGATTAAAATGTGATTGAGTATTATGTGACTTTTCTTCAGTTATGTGTACACATGGAAATATGAACTTAAATCTTTTGTATTCTACACACCATGCGAAGTCCACAAGCGTTTATCCACGAATTTGTTTTCTATTTTGTTGACTTCTCTTACCTTGCCCCAGAAAGGAGAGCCTGCATTAAAAAATCCAACCGACTGTTTAGTTTTGGATGTAGACATACACTAAACTGGAACTTAATAGTAATTTAGGGTAAAGATTAAGTTAAAATACAGTTCAGGTTTATTTAGAGTAGACTAATTTAGGGTAAACTGGGTTAATTTAACCCTTAACCGGACAAGGTATTTTAGTAACACAACCGGGTAAGGTGTGTCTGCCAGACACATAACTAAATACTTTAAAAGTAAGTAATTTTACAGTCATGTTATTTATTGAAAGGCTGTAGTTTTAACAAAATACTTATAATACATACAAAAAATAGGAACCTTTTTCTTTAAACCTAGTCTAAACTCAAATAAAAATTTATTTTGTTTTTAATCTGACATTTTCCACATATTCGTCTGACGAAGCTGTGTTCCCCGCAAACGTTTTTTCTGCAATTGTCACATGTCTGCTTTTGAATTCTGGATTTCTTCGTTGGGCAAATGTAACACCGTTTACGACAACCTTGGTGGTTTTGCACAGACGAACTAGTACTGGCAGTTGGTAAAAAGTGGGACAAGCTTTGAATTGTGGTTTTATGCAAACCTTTGTAAGACCTTCTTCTTATTAGTGGTGTTACCAATGCCTCGCCCAGTTCTTTTAGAAAAAGTCGTCTTATTTCACTTTTGTTTTGATTCCAATCTGGATGTTTGGTTTTCCAGACTACATATGCAGCAACTCCAGCTACATCTAATGCATTCATAAAGAATGCGAATGGCCATCTATTTGTTTTTCGTTTAGACATATATTCGTGTACCAACTGATCCAGCGAATCAACACCACCCTTTGTTTCGTTGTATGTCAAAATTATCTGAGGTTTATTTTTTTTGTATTCTACAATTTCAGCTGTCTGATGCATAGTCGACAATAAAATTACGGATTTTTTTGGTTTCGGTACATACGAAACTATAGTAACATTTTTTGTAAATCCAAATATAGATGAGCCCTCAGGCCTTGTTTTATTTGGCAAAAATTCTGGTGGGATGCATCTTTTATTTTTTTTTAAGGTTCCCAAAATTGTAAGGCCATTAGCTAACAATTTCAGTGCTAAATTGAGATCGGTAAAATAATTGTCACAAGTGACATTCCTATTTGTCCTTTGATAGGGTTCAGTAAGCTTTTCCACAACTGAACTTCCAAGGCCTACGGCTCTTTGATTTCCCTCTTTGCCAAGATATGGTATACCTTTTAGAGCGAAAAATGTCTTTGAATCACAAAGCCACCAAATTTTTAGACCGTATTTATCTGGTTTGGCGGGCATTTATTGTATAAAAGAGCATCTACCTCTAAAAGGCACAAGTTGTTCATCTACGGTAATGTTTTCACCTGGTAAATAGTGTTTTCCAAAATTCGCATTTATGGCCTCCCATACATCACGTATAGGCGCTAGTTTATCAGTCTCCCGTCGATGGATTCTAGTTGACTTATCGTCAAATTGGCATTGTGGCACGAAATATTGGGGGTCCATACAGAGCATTCCAGAGAACTTCATAAGAGGTGTTATTTAATTTCAGATGTCCAGCAATTAGAAGCAAACCGATAAATGCATAAATTTCTACTCTATCGCAAGTGCTCCATTTCTGGTCGTTTTTTGATGCATAAACACGTACTGCTTCTTTATTTGTAAATTCTACAATAATGTCTATTATTTTATCATTTATAAATAGAAAAAACGCGTCCGTAAGTTCTTCGATCGATTTCCCTGGCGGAAGACATACTTTATTCAAAGATGATTTTATAATATTTCGTGCTTGGATGCGACCTCCACTGACCGGAGGATCTCGAAACCACACAGTCCCATCCTTTGCAGTAAAAGATTCAAGAGATGTTGAAGGTTGATCTTCAGAATCAGAACGATCTGACATGTCTTGGACATCGTCAACTTCTGATGCGTTGGAGATTGCCTCGCATTCAGAGTCAGACCCAGAATCTATATCAGAATCATGTAGATATTCATTTTCGTCGAAATCCGATAAATTTGCAGCAATATCTGCGAATTCTTTAGCACTCAAGGTTTTCGATCCCATTTCTATTGCAGGACAAAGATTGTTACTTATCTATCGCATATTTACAAAAACAATAACACCTTACCCATACAAAATCAGTTTAGTACAAAGTTTATTTTACACAAACGCACTTCAACACTATCACAACGTGTTTACAGATTCGGCACAAAAATGCAACTAACGGTAACGATTCCGTTAGAAGTGGGGATAAGATGGTGCAGCTGCACTTGGTGCAAAGCACACTGCATGTATAGCAACTTGGGCGTGTGTCTGATAGACACAGCTGAACGGACGTGTAACAAAAATAAACTATTTTTTTTTTAACTTTCGGTGATTGAATTTTTAAATAAAAAGTGTTATAGTACATTAGGTACAACATACGGAACGATTACTAAAAGACAGATTACCACGAAAAAATTATGCAAAAAGAAATTAACAAAAAACCAGCACCATGTGTCTGCCAGACACACCTTGTCCGGTTAAGGGTTAAAGTAGGTTAGTATAAATTTTTTTATAAAACTGCTAATTTAGGACATAGACAAATGATAGAGATGAGGCTCTATTTAGAAAACACTGTGCTAAGGCCGCAGGTGTAAATCAATGACTCTACTGGCTTTTCTTACCTTGCCCCATGCAAGCCACAGAGAGTGAAAGGAGAGACTGCATTAAAAACCCAATTAGTTGTATATGTATAACAAACTGCATTCAGAGAGTAACCACACAATCCTAATAGATAGTTATGGTAAAGTGTGATTAAGTTAAGTACAGTTCCGGTATACTTAAAGTAGATTAGACTAAATCAGGTTAGTTTAATATGTCTATCTAAAAGCTTTATAATTCAGGCTATACTAAATTAAATAATTATTATTTTAAATAATTACATACAGGTTGACACGGAGCAAATGATAGAGTTGAGGCTGTGTTTAGAAAACTTTCCTATAAGCAGCCCATTGATCATACCGGCTGGCTGTGTAACTGGTTTTTCATGCAGAGTTCGATTTGAAGACAGCGCTGGTCGTCGTCTGTTCTTGCAAGCATTTGTTGTACCATTTATGGATGCCAGAATTAAAGTAAGTTCAAAGTTAAACTGGATTTACCTTATCCATATAATATATCTATTGTAGATTACCATATCCGCCCCATATTGGATAATAAACAAAATGGGACTTCCCCTAGTGTTTCGACAGAGAGGTGTGAGTGCGGAAACTGCAGGACAGTTTGAAGAACACGAGATAGCTCGCATGGTTGCACCGCTTTTGTTTAGTTTTTCTGATCCGGACGCTAGTCCGAGTGTTGTTGCTCGTGTTGGTACTGCTGTTGTGCCTCATGGAAACGCCCAGGTATTAACTTAATTTTATTACACTTAATTTTTCTACATTTTAAATTTTAAGTGGTGTCAAGATTTCGATCTCCAAAAAGGCATAAAAGTAAGAAAGTTGCGGGTTAGCTTAAGAGATGGCAGGCCGGACGTGATATTTTTGATTGGTATAGATGTGCGAACAGGTCGTGGGCGCTACCGCCACACAAATATTGTTACAATCTCACCAAGATTTCAGTTACATAATAGGAGTTCTTACCGGCTATTATTTGCTCAGAGTTGTTTCACTACCACTGTGGTAAATTATAGTTAAATATTTTAGTATTATTACCATTGAAATTGATATTTTGAACTAGGCTGACCCATTGGCTGAAACAACTTACTTAGAAGTAGTTCCTGACTGTTACATACCATACCATTGGAGGAGACTCGATAAAGATCAGCTTCTGTGTGTTCTCATTCGTGATATACCTGACTGTTGCTGGTCTGGGGGATTTAAAATCGATAGAAATGATTCCATGCATTTAAACATAAGGTATCGTTACCAAAAACATTACCAGACTGATTTTTAACAAATTACGGTTGCAGGGATGTTCAGTTCCGGATGTATTTCCTCCGTTTGGAGGTTGTTCTTCAAGGGGCCACATTCTTTGTGGTATTTACTGATGCAGACACCATGCCTCCGCCAATTCGTGTTGACAATTTTTCAGAAGTGCCCATTACATTTGCCCAGTCTTGCTGTAAAGATGTGACCCGTAGCATTGCTAGAGCTCACACCAGTGTACCGTATGCTTGGGATCAGCCTACAGGGCCTCCGGCTCTTCATATTGTAGCCCCGGGAGGAGTGTCCAATACATATGACATGAATAAATTGGGTACTGCTGCTAGCTTGACCTATGAAAATTTCATTTATGTGGCATTTACCGGAACTTTCAAAAAGTAAGTTTCTTGCTGATTAATATATTTTTATTCAAAAAAATTTCCAATTCCAGCTGCCTGTAACCTTACGAAAACCTAAACTCTATTTGTTGAGCATTGAGCTAGAACGTAAACAAACGCTTGACAAGTGCGTTGATTTACGGGATGTGTATTTACGTAATATTCCTTGCGTTTCTAAATTAACATCCGCGCCGTAGAACCCCTAGAAAGGCCTAAAAACGCCTGTCTTGATGACCGAACATTTCCATCCATCCAAACTTTTTTTTGTATGCCCTACAATGTGTTACAACATGTGTTTTTTATAATATGTTTTCAACTTTTGTTGGTAAATAAATAAATTTGATTTATATTATGGACCAGCACAATGTAACATTAGTTTTATAAAATAGACCCATTTACGAAAGTTTAGAAAAATGTTATAGGTACCTTATTTGTAGGTGTTTTATTTACAAAATTAATTAAATTTAATATTAATGAATCAACAAGCAAAACTTACCGGCATCGGTATAAAAAATTACTCGATCTGCTTCCCGATATTTTCGTATAGTTTTAAAATAATTTCGATGCCACGCGATAATATCTTCACTATCCATTAACATGGATTGACGGCAGCAAGTTGAACATTTAAAATAAATTTTTTTTAAATTCCATATAAAGTCGACCTCTTAAAACTCAGTAATTGGTCATCATTGTTAAGGGCCGTCAAAATTTTACTTATGGCTGGTATTTCGTTCCGAAAAAAAATTCATGGACCTACACAGAAATTTACCAAGCTCAGAAATGCAAGTTTAGGAATAAGCTTCGCATATTATATAGAAAAATTCCAATTTGTTTAAAAATAGCACGTACCTTCTTACGAATTGCAAAGAGAACAACATCATCAATTTAATCTAAAAGTTTTTTTCTAACTCCGGGAGATTTTAGAGAAGACAAAGTTTTAGTATCCCGAAACTCCTTTAAAATTCCTTTTACTGTTGCAACACTAATACCACCCACTGTTTTAGCCACAAATTGTACAATGTCAGTCAGTAAAATCTCAGGATTTTCTTCTAACGTTGAATTATACAATTTTACTATGAATTGTTTTTCATTTAAAGTAGTAGGACGCCCCCTACGATTACACGTTTCAGGAACAATTTGCTCTATTTTAGGAAAATAAGCACCAGGCACTATACAAACGCTCCAAAAACCGATAAGCACTGCCCAAAAAGCACACAAACTTAACCCGGTAATTACGAGTGCAAAGTAAAGGTTTTGAGGGTCAATTACCCCTTAAGTAATGAGGCATTAGCGTTATCTAGCGTAGACCAATCACAGCGCACGCACAGGTGAGTCAAACACGTGCGTTGGTTGACGTTCTAGCTCAATGCTCAACAAATAGAGTTTAGTGTGTATATACTAAAACCAATTTATTTTTTGTTTTTTCCGTTCTTAAACTCCACCTAACTAAAGAAAGTTTTTTTAATATAATTCAAACAAAATTACTTTCAGTGGGCATGATATGCTGGATCCATTGGATGTAGAAAGCCAGCAGCTAGTTCTAGATGTGGTCCATACCACTCATGTAGTGTTAGCACGCAAACAACCTGGCCAAAGATCTCAGCTGTGGCGGATGACAGCGGCAGGTCAATTGCAGCATGAGGGCAGCAGTCCACCATCTCACCCTCAACATCCCAGGTCGGAGAACATCCTGGTCCTGGATATAGAAGGGCCGGCCCCTCAACCAACCTCCTACACCCGGCTTATGTTGAGACGACCTGATCCCCGCAGGCGGTCTACACAAACCTGGCGATTCACAGAGGAAGGCCGATTGTGCTGTGCTCACTATAATATGTGTGTTCAGGCACAAGATGGATTCTTTGGACTAAGACAGGGTAAGCTTGCCGTAGGGAAATTTGCTGTGCGTTTATGACAGGTATGTTTCAGGAAACCGTAGCTCTGTAGCTAGCTGGCAACAGTGTATGTATTTTCAGTTATTCATCTTGCAGTCTTCTTTCGTAGAATTAGCTTGATATTATTTGTATTGGTAGTTTTTATGTAGGTTGGGTTTAGAGATAACTAACACTAGGTTCTAGGTGTCTATAAATAATGAATGGGATTCAGGTGGCTGGAAGCTCTAATATAAATTACCTTTTAGAGCATTATTTTTTGACGAACTTTGACAGTAGTGTCAGTCGTGTTTGAGGTTATGAACGAAGCATACACACACTACCATAAACCCAAATCATTTTAACAAGATGAGCATATGATAAGATTATGTTTTTATTACTCTTTAAGCATGACATCACATGCCCCTGAAATAGAATGCTCTAACTGTGAGTTGTGTTTGATGTTATAAATTCTTAAATTGTTTAAAATTTTTGTTGATGGAAGATTTCATGTGAGAAGAGACTGTCGAACAACGAGAAACACACAAAGCAAACAGTTACGGCGTTTTTGATGATATTGATTTTGAATGAGAGACATTTCAGTACTATAGCTGTTTCAGGTTATAAACGAATTGAGAAGATATTAACCCTCCAATTGTTAGTTGTGTTTCAGATTATAAAAATTAAATTACAAACGATTGTTTGATGAATACAAGAATTATAACCCTGAAATTACAGATATGCTGACACTACAACTATCACTTGTTCTAGTTATAAACTTTAAATTACAAAGCGATCATACAAAGTGATTTTTTAAAAAGTCAATTGCAGTAGCCTAGGGATTGTCCCGTCTATATTAAGCTTTAGAATCTGACAATATGAAAATTGTAACAGCATAGCTGCCAATAATTAAATAAAGAAGCTTCAATTATTTATTCAAAAATGAATTTCACAGTGCAGCATAAGATATTTATGGTAAAAGCTTATTACCGAACTGGAATCATCATAAATGCTGAGTGGCGGTATTCGATCCAGGAATGCTTCAACGATTTTACAGACCATTTTGGAATTGTTGAATACATTCGATTTTAAGATGCTCTAAGGCACACTGTGGAATTATTCGATGAAACAGGTGGTGTTACACTCAGAAATGGTAGCGGTAGACCTACAGAACGCATACCAGACGTCCTGGAAAATGTTAGACAAATAATGGCTGAAGCTCCCTCAACTTCACTTCGACGTCTTTCACAGCGCATTGATTTGTCTTACACAACCACGAGGAATATTCTTAAAGCAGATTTAAAGTTATTCCCATATAAAGTAACTTCAGTTCATCAGATTCTACCAGCAGACATGCCTCTAAGAGAACGATATTGTCAATGGTTTTTAAACGCATTTCCTGAAGACAACGACTTGAACAACTTGTTTTTTTCGGACCAAGCATGGTTTCATTTATCTGGATATGTGAACTCCCAAAATATGAGAATTTGGTCTGCGGAGAATCCATATGTGTTTAGAGAAACACCACTTCATCCGCAAAAGCTTGGCGTGTGGATTGGTCTTAGCCGACGACGACTTGTAGGACCAATTTTCTTTCAAGGGACAATCAATGCATTAAGGTATCGCGAAGAGATTTTGGAACCTTTTATTAATCAGTTAGATGACCAAGAGCTGCGGGAAGGGTACTTCCAGCAGGATGGCTCGCCTGTTTATTGTACTCTGGAGAACTTGAATTTTATTCAGGAATTCTTCGGCAATAGAGTAATCAGTCGGAACACTCCAGTTGCTTATCCACCCAGGTCCTGTGATTTAACAACGTTGGATTTTTTTGTCTGGCCCTATGTGAAAAATTCAATTTATCAGACACCAATACAAAATTTAGATGAGCTTACAGCAAGAATAATTCATAAATGCAACGAAATAAATAACTCACAGCACATGCTCGAAAATGTGTCTCGAAGTTTACAAAAACGAGCAAGATTGTGTATAGAGCAAGGGGGTGGACATTTCGAACATGTTCTGTGAAAGAAATCTTGACGAAAAACCTGTAATTTATTTACCTTAATAAATTACAAATCAGTTGCAACTAAATACTTGTTCATTTTCACATTTTGTTGGGCCAAAATTTTTAACTACCTGAACTGTCACACAGTTTGACATACAGGTAAATGTCATTCAAAGCTCATTACAGCTGACTGCAGACGGAATAGCTTTTTTTCTAGGCTTGCTGCAATTGACTTTTTAAAAAATCACTTTGTAAATCTAAATATAGCTTAAATTACAGAGGTAATAGTAGTGCAGTTGTCATTCATTTTTTATGTTGCAAACTTCAAATTACAGAAATGTTAATAGTACAGTTATAAACGTTAAATTACAAAAATCTTAATGTTATAAGTGTTCAAATTCTAGGCTTTAAATTGCACAGATGTCAGAAATGTAGCTGTCGTGATTTGTTAAGTTTATGAACTTGAAATTACAGACACTACAACTGTCACCTATGTTTGAGATTATAATCTTTAAATGGCTTGCAATTGTTACCATTTACAGATAAGGCAAGGATTCATTTTTATAGAGATGTCACTACCACAGCTGACATACATTTATGAGTTTATACGTTAAATGACAGGAAGACTATATCACAAGTGTCAGTTGAATTTGAAGTTATAATCTTTTAAATTATAAAGATGTCTGATCTTGAAATTACAGCAGTGTCAATACTATCCCAGTTGTATTCGGAGTTATAAACTTTAAAATGTCAGAAAGGTAGTTGCAAAGATTTTTTAAGGTTATGAACGTTAAATTACGGAGGTGTTACTAGTACAGTAAGACGTTTTTGGGCATACAAACTATAATTTACAGAGATGGCAGTGATGTTGAAAATGCAATTGTCGTGAAGTTTTAAAGTCATGAATTCTAAATATCAAGAACAATTGATAACACATGATTGCTCAAAGAATAAACAAAATCCTAACTTGCTCATATTCTTATTGCAAAGAAATTTGTAATTGAAAAGCCGTCTGTATGGTTGCAGTTATTTATGGTCATTCTGTAGAAACTAGGAAGTGTTTAACTATACCAGAATTGGATCCTTCTTTTAACCAACTATGTGTAGACAATTCCAATCTAAGTCTTTTAATCGAAACTATTAATACAAATGAAATATATTTTTTCTTGCCTTCTTCCATTATTTTTTTTTTGCTTTGTAGTTTTCCCACACAAACATGTGTTGCACAGGTTTATTGTTAAAACAGTTCGGTTCAAGTATTTTTGTTTCCATAGGGAATGCTGCCGTTTTAGGGCTGCCCCAACCAATTTGTCACCGAACAACAAACACAGGAACACCACTAGAGCAAGCAGTGAGCAGGCAGCGACTTAGACCAGGATCGGGTTTTCTGTCTGTGGAAAGCCGCACCGATGGACCTACACGTGTTCTTATAATAAGGGATATGAAAGAACAGCATTTGTATGCAACATCTGACGAAAAGGATTGGAGCAGCATTGCTTTAAAACAAAGGCCAAACCTCCTGGGTATTTCCCCACAAGAGAGTGTTGAGGAAATTAAAGAGATGCAGTTCACTCTAAGATTGGCTGGTTTGGGTATAAGTTTGATTTCCCGTCAACCATCTGAAGAGTTGTTGTTTGCACGATTTACCACCATTGTAAGTGAAGTTGTGTTAACTTCGACTGCCAAAACTTTCTGTGTTAGTGTTAAAGATGTACAATGTGATAATCAGGTAAAGATTGAGATTTGATAGTGCATGGTGCAAATATGAAACTGTCTGTTTTTTAGTTGTTTGATACCCCTGTTCCAGTTGTTTTATATGTCACACCTCCAGGTTCACGAAGTGTTGATGAAGTACAACATAAATTGCCTGCTTTGGAAGTGACTTCGGATATTCAACCGACACCAAATGAAAATGCTGTGATTTTTAAGGTACATTAATATTTAATCGTGAATTGCTTTATGAAAAATATATCTTACAGCACTTAATAGTACGACTGAAGAAGTTAACTGTAAATTTAGAAGAGAAATTGTTGTTGAAATTGTGTGCATTCTTCAAAGCTGGATCCAAAGAAGAGGAACTTTGGAATAATGTTGATGAGAGTGATTTCGAAGCACAAAGACTGTTAACTGAAGTTTCTGCTGCACATGCAAAAAGGTAAGTACCTAAATGGTTGTTAAAAAATTACTCCTTACGTATGCAAATTATTTAAATTGCACAAAATGAACTGTTATTGAATCTCTAGGCACTAAACTCCAAATGAAAACTTAGAAATACTCAGTAGGTAGAGTGGCTATAAAAGTTAATTTATTGTATGATAAAATCAAAATGATATGGCAAAATGTGAATGATAGTAAAGGATTGACTTTTCCAAAAATATGTGTTGCTAAATGTTAGTGTTATTTTGGTTTTAATGAAAACGGGCGTAAAACAGTGATGAGATTTATTGTAAAAAAAGGAGTTCTCACCAGTTTGTTGTTCAATATCTTAAAAAATTGGCTTAATAACATTGTTTCTATTTTTTCATACGCCTCTAAAGGTTCCTTGGCAAGTTTATCTGCCAATAATTTATTAGAAAATAATAAATACAGAGAAAATCAATAATATTAATTTTTCAATTGACACACTAGATTAGATTTTCTAAAAGTATGTTTTTGTAATGAGAATAGGGAAAAAATGAGCAAATTATTTATTTTTCAATGTCTAGGTGAAGTTAAATGTTGATTTTAGTTTGTTTTTAATGAGAATGGATATGAAATGGAGGAAAATCTATGTTCTAATAATCACATAAGCATAAATGTTGGGTTCACCTTGTTTTAGATTGTATTAAATTGCCAAATTTTGGCATGTGCATTGGACGTCATGTGCTTAGCTTGGTATGCCCACAAACAAAAACATGTGGTTTTCTGTTTGGCGGGCACAGTACATGAAGGTTAGGTTTCGAACATTGTTTTAAACTGTCAACCAATTTGTTAAAATTCTATCGTGCTTGGTAGTGAATTGTGGTGGCAAAACATTGAGACATAGTTTGTTTTCTAAATTCCAAATACCAACCCTTTTTTAATGGCGGTTAAGGATATATTTCCACTTACACCATGCTGAAAAATCACATGATTTAGCCACATGATCTTTGTTGGTACACCAAGCTGAAGAAAGGTCGCATGATGCACATGCCTAATAGATTGTAAACAAGCAAGAGAACTGTTTCTCAGCATTCAGTTAAGGTTGATAGTGCTTATCGAACGGCTGCAGAGTGCGGACGTGCTGACATTCGATCGACGCAAAGGTGTTCGTGTTATATCAACAGTGCTTCAATAACTAAATATTAGTATTTAACAGTGATTAAATATAATTAAAGTTCTTTGCGCAGAATAGAAAACGAACGGACAGGGCGTAGGTATCACCACTGGGCCGGTCCCGGCCAAACAATAGAAGTGAGAATTCAGCTTGGAATTAAAATTTTATCTCCGCAATATGCCAACCTTAATCTATAAAGATAGTAATGCCATCGCAATGGAAATTTCCAATGAACCATTAGCTGATAACGATATTAACAAAAACAAACAACAAATTAGTTCACCTGACGAAAGTGAACCAAAACGATATATTTTTGATAACGCTAGCCGAATTGTCAATAACCCTTATTACATACCACCACAGATAAAAGCACAAGAAATTCAAATCGACACTACAGAAAATGCACAACAAAGTGAAAAAATTAAGATCCCACCCATATTCCTCCATAATGCTAATAATTATTAGAAAGTAATCGATGATTTATCTAAAATTGCTATAGGTGAATTTACTACCGCATACAAAGGCGATAATCTCAGAATTAATCTTAATAATACAGATGATTACCGTCAACTAACTAAACATTATGATGATAATAAAATAGCCTACCACACATTCCATAATCCAGCAACTGTCAATCTCTCTGTAGTTATTAAAGGAATACCTACTTCACTAAGCGATAAAGAAATAAATGAACACTTGTTAGAAAAACAATATCCCGTAATTAAAGTAGTACGGCTGCTTGATAAAAATAAGAAACCAATGCCTTTATGCATTGTTGAACTAGAGAAAGGTGAGAAAGGAGAAGAAATCTTTAATTTAACCAGGCTATGTTACTGTGTGGTCACAGTTGAGGCAAAACATAAATCTAGAACCATCCCGCGGTGCACCAACTGCCAACGGTACAATCATACAAAAAACTATTGCAAATTGCCACCACGTTGCGTAAAATGCACCGGTCAACACCATTATTCCAATTGTCCTAAAACAGCCCAACAAAAACCGCAATGCGTAAATTGTGGAGAGGCGCACACAGCCAACTACGGAGGCTGTTTATACTACGCCAGAATTAAATCTGCTAGCCAGAATACTCCAGTGAATCCCAACACCACCAACAATAATCAAGTAAATAATAAGTTACCTAGCCAAAAAGTTGCATCTAATGTGAGGTACGCTAACATAACTGGAAACCAGCAAGATAATACTCCATCACAACTTAATGAAACCTCAAGTGACACAGTGAATACAATACTTCAGATGATACTTGAATTAATTAAACCACACATCGAAACAATAAAGTCATTTTTCATCTCCTTACTGCCAACTTTAATTAGCAATGGCAAATAATAACTTATCAATACTACATAAATTAACTGTCCTTAACTGGAACGCTAATGATATAAAAAACCAACGCTCAATACTTATCGCTTTCTTAGCCAGGCACGACATAGATATCGCATGGATCAGCGAAACTCATCTTATAACCACAGAAAATTTTAAAATACCTGGATACACTGTATATAGAAATGACTGAATAGCTCCCATCGCGTCTGGTGGCGTAGCAATTTTAGCAAAGAAGAAGATGAACTTAGTTCCTCATCTCTTACCTGCATTAAACAACCTTGAAGCAACAGCAGCTGTATTAAAATTGAACAACAATAATGAAGTAAAAATTGTAAGTGCCTATAAACAACCTAATTTGAAACTACTAGAAAATGATATAATTAATATATTCAATGATCAACACCCCACCTTGCTCATAGGAGACCTCAACTGTAAAAGTACAATATGGGGATGCCGCACAAATAATCCAAATGGAACAAAACTACACAACATAGCATCACTGCATGCAATTCAACTTTCCGCTCCTCCAGAAAACACATATGTACCTTACAGACAAGACGGTCAACCAGACATACTTGACATCGCACTATATAAAAATTTCGCATGTCCTATAAATCAACAGGTGCTACCGGAATTAGATTCGGATCACCTGCCGGTCCTATTAACATTTACTGATACTCCCATGTTAAAGCCACAACCACAGAAACTGATCAATGGGCTAGTTGGGTGGGAAACCTTCCAAAATGAACTCGATGATAAACTGATATACCCAAAATCAATTAATACGAAAGAAGAAGTCGACCGTGAAATAAATAAATTAAATGAAGCCATCATAGACTCCATACAAACAGCTACTGTTAAAAAGTACTTCAGGCGCCCTAATAATTACTGCGATCCCCCAATGTATATATTAAACCTCATAAAAGAAAAACACCGGATTCGGAGACTATGGCATAGGACTCGCCAACAAGTATACAAACAACAATTAAATAGGTGAAAAGAGACCTAGATAATTATTTAATAAATTTATATAAAAAGTATATTGAAAACTTGGAGCCGAAAGATCCAACAATGTGGCGAGCAACAAAGAAAATTTTGAGGCAGCCTTCAGTAATATCAGCACTAAAAATAAATGATGATTAAAACTCCACTGACAAAGATAAATGCAACATTTTTACAGAACACCTATCACAGGTTTTCACAACAAATATAGACGAAGACAGTCAGCATACCAAGGAAGTAGAAAATTACGTAGAGCGACATTTTCCAAGCGAATCTGGAATAATTAAGCCTACTTCACCTCGGGAAATTAAAACACTAATTATGCGACTGCCCAGAAGAAAATCTCCTGGACATGACTCCATTCCGAACATTGTATTAAAAAATTTAACACCAGAAGCGCTTGCCTTTTTAGCAACTACTCTGAATGCATGTCTTAGATTAGGCTATTTTCCTGTAACGTGGAAAGTAGCACATGTCCTGCTGTTTATCAAACGTGGAAAAAACAAACATGAACCTTCGAGCTATAGACGTATCAGCTTATTGTGCACTATTTCAAAATTATTTGAGAAGATAATATTCAAACAATTTAACGATCTATTAACCCAAAATAATGCCATTCCAAAGTTCCAGTTCGGTTTTATAGCTAGGCATTCCACGTCACATCAACTTATACGGCTAACTGAAATTATAGAAAAGGGATTCGAAGGTAAAAAGCACACGCTAGTCTCATTCCTGGATTTTTCACAAGATTTCGACAAGGTATGGATCAAGGGACTCGTATATAAGTTACTCCAACTACAAACACCAGCCTTCTTACTGAGAATAATCGCCTCCTTTCTAACCAACAGAGCCTTTTCCGTAAAAATTAATTCTGAACTTTCAACTAAAAGGGAAATTAACGCTGGAGTACCTCAAGGTTCCATACTGGGTCCCATCCTATTTAATATCTATGCGAGTGACATCACCGAATCACCAAATACCCACCTAGCAGTGTATGCTGACGATACGGCCGTAATTGCCCAACATAGTGACATCATTGGGGGAGCTATGCAACTTCAAGAAGCCGTCAATCATATTACAGACTGGTGCAATAAATGGTATTTAAAATTGAATCCTCAAAAATGCGAGACAAAGATCTTCACATTACGTCGTCCTAATAACCCACCAAGAATAGCGATTAATAATATACAAATAGATTGGAATCCACAAGATAGGGCTGTAAAATACTTAGGTCTACACCTTGACAGAAGACTAACGTGGGGAATACATATTAATAAAAAATTAAATGGATGCCATATGAGACTAGTACAGCTGTATCCAATCATCAATCGTAAATCTTCGCTAAAAATTGAATGTGCACTTCTTATGTATAAAGCTTTACTGAGACCAATAATCACGTATGGATGTACAGTTTGGGGAGCAGTTTCCAAAACACATATACGCAAAATCCAAGTGTTGCAAAACAAAATTCTGAGAATTGCCGCAAATGCTCCTTGGTTTATAAAAAATAAACACCTTCGTTAGAAAATTCATACAAAAATGCAACAAAACGTTTTTCAAAAATATAGCTGCCTGTCCAGGTGCAACTCACTACTCCGTTGGGGAGAAAAATTTGCATGTGAGGTTAAAACGACTTCTTCCTCAAGATATGTGTATGTCAACAGATAACAGTGACTCGGATTAAACAAATGTGTGTAGTGCGTGAGGAGCTTGTTGTAGCTCAACCGTGAATAACATTAACTTGTTGAACCGGTTTAATAATGTATTAAAAAAAAGTTAAGGTTAACTGCTAGTTTAAGTTTAAGTTGTTTATTTAAATAAAATATATTATTATGTAGCACTAAAGGCCTAGAAGGCCCATGGCTTGTTTCACTGTCTTTTTCCACACTTTTTTGTCACTAGTCTTCCCGCGCCAATTCTTGATATTGCACCGTTCTATGTCTCCCATTCCTTCTTTTTTCCATCTTGTTCTCGGCCTTCCTTTCCTTCTTGCTCCTATATTGTTTTCCATTAGCCTTTTCGGGATTCTGCTGTTATTCATCCTAGTTACATGTCCTAATCAACTCAGTATTTGGCCTTTCACCGTAGCTATTATATCTATGTCGTTGTAAAACTCCTATAGTTCTTTGTTAGTTTTTCTTTCCCAATTATCCTGTACTTTCGTTCCTCCGTATACCTTTTTGAGCACTTTCCTCCCCCATACTCCTAGCATTTTGCATTCTGTCGCTTCTAGTGCCCATAATACTTCACTTGCGTAAGTTGAGATCGGTCTTACTGTGGTGTCACACATTTTCATTTTCAGCCCTCTTGATACATTTTTGTTGTATATGCAGCTATTGAATGCCCGTATACATCGATTACCTGCCATTATTCTTTTCTGAATTTGTCTTCTTGTATCAGGTGTTCTATAGAACTCTGTACCTAGATACGTGAACCTGTCTACCTCTTCAAATTTGTATATCCTTCCTTTATTCATTATTATGATTAGTCTATTTGTACTGTTATACTCTTGCTCTGTCCATGTCATATATTTGGTTTTCTTTTCATTTATAACTAGTCCGATTGTCTGTGCTGCTTTCTCTAACCTCAGGGTTGTCGTTTTTAATTCTGCTTTGCTTCTCGTTAGTATTGCCAAGTCATCCGCGAACGCCAAGTATTGATGTTTGTTATAGTACACTAATCCTGATCTGTTTAGCTATCCTTTTCTAATCACATATTCTCTGCACAGTTGAACAGTATTGAGGAGGGCGGGTCGCCTTGTCTTAATCCTTCCTGTACCTCAAATTTCTCCGACACTTTGTTTCCTATTCTTACCATATTGATTATTTGTTAAAGGGTTAACTTTATAATTAATAATACAAATGTTTCTTTCTTATATTCATAGTTTTCGGCCTGTATTTCTCTCAGTACGAATAATTGGTCCACCACCGATCTGCCTTTTCTAAATCTGCACTGGTATTCGCCTAATTCATTCTCGACTTCCGTTTTTAGTTTGTTCTTCAGGTGGGTAGTCAGGATTTTATATGCTACATTTAGTAGTGCAATGCCTCTATAATTCGCACTGTCGGCTTTATCTTCTTCCTTATAGATCGGTGGCAGCACCACGTCATTCCACTGTTGAGGCAGTTTTCTTGAACCCATATTTCTCTCATCAGTTGCCAAACCCACCTCGCCAGCTGCTCGTTGCCATATCTATGCCATTCTGCATATAATGTGTCCTTTCTAGGACATCTGTTGTTTCTGAGGTTGCTTATTATTTCCTAGGGATGGTAGTTCTTCATTGTCCTGATTGTGGTCTTCTCTACTTTCTTCTTTCTCGTCCTTCTACTGTTTTGTTTTACATTTAATAATTCATGAAAGTAATCTTTCCGTAGTTCCAGCGAGTCTTCTTGTCCTCCCACTAGTTCTCCGTTCTTGTTCTTGTAGAATATTCGTTTTGGTTGGTAACTGTTTCTTTGTCTTTTCTTTATTTCTTTATCTATTTTCTATGCTATTCAGTAGTTCTTCCTTGTGTTTTCTTTTTTTTTCTCTTAGAGTTTTATTTACACATTTTCCTTTGTTTTCTGTAATCTGCTTTTGCCTGTTCTGAGTTTGTTTTGAGCATTACCATTCTTTAGATTAGATTAGATTGGTAACGGGGAGGGGTTTCTGCCCTTTAACACTGCGGCCTCTTGGGCCTATTGTGCATCCCCTTCAGTCGCTAGTCGCTGCCAAATAGGTCCGTCCCCTTGATCAGGTCTAGGAGTTTATTGATCAGGCTGGCTTGCGGCAGTATCTCGTTGGGATTAGTACCCTCAAAGATTTGGTATCTTCTACGAGCTAGGGCTTCACATGGAATATTATGTGGGAGGCTGTTTCCTCATTCTCGCCACACAGTCTGCATATAGGTTCTTCGTTAAATAGCCCTATGTTGTATAGGTGTTGTCTGAAGTGCCAGTGTCCCGTTAAGAGTCCTGTCACTACTCCAATTTGAGTCCTACTAAGTTGTAGGACTGTTTTGGTAAGCTTGTGGGGATGGTTACCCATCATAGTTTTACTTTGTCTTTATCGAGGTGAGAGTCTCCAGTGTTCCGAATGTTTGGTTGCGATCCATTCGCTGACTGCTCCTCTCAATGTTCATTTAGTTAGGCCGACCACAGGTTCAGGCCCTGTGAACGGTGTCTCAGATCCTAGTTTTGCTAGTTTATCTGCATTTTCATTTCCTTCTGTGCCTCTATGCCCTGGCACCCACACAAGTTTTACCTTGTTAGAGTTTGCCAGTGTTAAGAGACTACCAAGGCAGTCCCAGACAAGTTTTGACTTGATCTGGTTTGAGTTCAGTGCTTTCAAAGCTGCCTGACTGTCAGAGATAATAAGGATGGTTTTGTTTGTATAGCCCCTTCTTATGTTCTCTTCTATTGCTGCTAGAATTGCATAAATTTCAGCTTGGAATATTGTGGCATTTTGGCCCAGAGATATGGAAGTACTATATCTTGGTCTGCTGCCGTATACGCCAGCTCCGGTTCCGTTGCTCATGCGTGAACCGTCTGTGTACCACACTAAGCTTCTTAGTAAGTCTGGTGGTTCCTTGATCCCATTCTTCACGGTTTATCCGTACTTCGAAGGGTTTGTGAAAGGAGTATTTTGTTGACATGTAGTCCGTTCCCATTTTTAATTTTGGGTCAGATACCACATTTATTATTTTGGAGTGTCCCCATGTGTGTTGGGTGCTTCTCCAATTACCCGCGCAGTTTAGGCGATACGCTCCCATGCACGCCTCACCCTTGATTATTATGTCAAGAGGAGGAAGTTGCAGGAGAGCTTCTAGTGCTGCTGTCGGAGTGCTTCTGAATGCTCCAGTTATGCAGAGACAAGCCAGTCTTTGTACTCTAAGAAGCTGGTTTATTGTTTGTCTTTGATTTACCTTGGGCCACCATACTAGTGAGCCATAGGTTATTGTCGGTCTTATCACCATTGTGTAAAGCCAATGTACCATTTTTGGTTTTAATACCCATTTATTACCAAAGGCTCTTCTTGCCATCATCAAGGTTGTTACAATTACCATTCTTAGTATGCTCCTCTTATGTATTTCATTCTCGCATTCAGCATCGAACCATGTTTTATTTATCTTTATGGTGTTCACTTTGTCTATACCTGCCCTCTGCTTCATTGCATTACTCAGGTCCATCCATAGTTGGTCATGTCATCGGATTTTTGTATTATTTCTGATCTATTGCTCAGGTTTTCCTGATACACTGTTCTATCTTAATTTTTTACCATCCTACATAATTCTCCTTGTGCCCTTTTTGTTGTCCCTCTGTTTCTTTGTACCAGTATTTCTTGTTTGATTTTTGTGCTGAGTAGGAAATGACCTGAGTCTGTGTCTGGTCCCCTGAAGGTTCGTGTATCCATTATGCATTTTTGCTTGTACCTTTTCAATGAGGACTTGGTCTGTTTGGTTGACATATGAGCCATCTGGTGCTCTCCAGGTGCCCTTATGTATCTCTTTTTTTTTAAGTAATCCTATAGAAGATACAAAATGACTTGACTTGAAGACCTACTGAAACATTCAAAAATGCATATTTTAATATAATTAATTATATTCTCCTTTTTAGATATTATTTTGGTATACTGCAACTAGTTCCTGACCAAATACGACTGAGCATGATGACAGCCAATAAACTTCCACCACAACTGCAACTGATTAAAAGGAAATTGGGTTTTACTTTCATTAAATTTGAAGATGCAGCAGTAGAACTGGAACCGTTCATTCGGAAACACATATTTGAAACCAGTCAGATTCTTTCACACTCAGTTGTGAAACACTTCAAAGATGTAAACATATCCATTTTTAAAACTTTCCCAACCATTACACCCAAAATATGTTTATATTTTAGGAGCTAGTTTGGCAAGCAGGCATCATTTTAGGCTCCACCGATTTCCTTGGAAATCCAATTGGCTTCATGAATGACGTATCTGAGGGCGTGTCCGGCTTAATATATGAAGGCTCCGTGGGAGCTCTTGTAAAAAATGTCACTCATGGGCTTTCTAATTCTGCTGCCAAGGTCACAGAGAGCCTTTCTGATGGATTAGGTCGTGTTGCCATGGATGAGGAACACGAGGAAATGCGCCAAAGAATACGCCAAGTTGAAAGTGGTAGAAGTGGTGACCATATAGTGGCTGGCTTCAAAGGGCTTGGTTTTGGTATTCTCGGTGGTGCCACTGGAATTTTCAAACAAGTCTATGAAGGTGCTACAAATGAGGGCATACAGGGGATGTTTTCAGGTTTCGGTAAGGGGATTGTGGGGGCTGTAACTAAACCTGTTGTTGGCGTTTTGGATCTGGCATCCGAGACGGCCAGAGCAGTGAGGGATTCTAGTAGAAGGTAAGAATTCCATTGTTATGAGCAACTGTAAACAAAAATTGCCCTTTGGTAAGAACTTCTGTTAAGGTAGATATTTGAATCTAAGTGTGTTATTAAAAATATACTTCTTAAAATGACTGCTCTTTTGAAAATGGTCTCATGTTTGTATTATAATTTACAAATTACATAATACTGATTAAATCCAAAATATTTTCAAGGAAAATTATTGGACTTTTTAAATATTCATCAATTAGATATAGTAATATTGCAGACAGAAACAAAAATTAAAAAGTTTTTTGAGGTCATCCCTGCAGAGAAGACTGTAGTGGGTTTTTAAAAAAATTTGTACAGTAGAGGAAGAAGTAATAGTTACTCGGCGCTAAGTCAGGACTTAATGGGGGATGGTTAAAAATTTTCCAATTGAATTACTCAATGAGTTGCACAGTAGGTGCCACCGCGTGATTTCTGGCGTTATCGTCCAAAACCAAAATCCCAGAGGTCAGCAATCCTTGCCTTTTGTTCTGATTCGCGTATTACATTCCAGGAAATGAACCAACAATACACCATGTCCCTAAACACAGTCATAAACTTTCGTTTCTCGAAAGTTTACTTGAACTTTTTAGCATGCTTCCTCTGCATTGATTGTTGCTTGGTTTCAGCATTGTGTAATAAATCCAAGTCTTGTCACCACTCACAATATGATTCAGGTACTCATCGCCGTCGGTTGTGTAGCGATGTAGGAAGGGCAGTGCAGAGGTACTGGTTTTTTGCGAACATTCGTCAACGTCGTTGACACCCATCCCGCACGAAGTTTGTGACACTGCAGCCTGTTCGTGACAATTTCTTACAGTACCGTACGTGAAATTTGAGTAAAATTTCTGTTACTTCCGAAATCGTGGAACGCGATCTTTACGAATTTTCTTGTTCACCTTTTCCACAAGATCGTCGTTGACAACAGAAGATCTCATTTCGTACTTCATTATGCACGTTTGTTCGGCCCATCACTGGTCTACACCAGTGTCTGTCCTTTCCTTCACTTATGATGCCTGGACCCATAAAACTTTGCATATTTGACGGTAAATTTCCGCAGAGTTTTTGTTTTTTTGCATGGAGAATCAACGAATCGCAGCGCGCACTTATCACTTGGCGGAATTTTCAATCGTGTTATACATTTTTGCGCTTTATTATACAACAGAATACAATGACAGATCCACGGTAAAGTGACGTGTGGCTACCTCATCAACCACTAAAGCACCCCCACAATGCACTAAATTGACTACGTCCCTCATTCGGGGAGAATATTTAAATGACACTTAGTTTCCAAATAAACCTGGTTTCTTGTGCACTGAAAAAGAATATATTTGACACTAATATCACCAAAATTGCCTATTGAATTCTAGTGAAGACACAAAAAACTTTGCATTAATGGAGTAGAAATAATTAGAGAAGAATCTGTCACGTATTTGTGCAAAAGACCATTGTAGCAGCGGGCGAGTCTGTTTTAAGTTATAAGGGGTGCAGTCTTCTTGTTCATTGCCACTCATTGTTTCTTGTTTGTGTTTCACATTTCGCTATTTTTACTCGCCTGTGCTAAAAAATAGTTCTTTTCAGAACTAAACTACACCAATTCTCGTTTAATTCCTGTGTCTAACCAAAAATTAGCTGCACGTGTTAATGAAATCGGTTCAAGTATGTATAATATCAAGAGATCCAAAAAAAGCTGATCCTCGGCGGGCTGTGGAATGCAAAGTCACGTCTTTACTAGAATAAAAGAATGTTTATGATCTCAGATAAATTAGTTATCTTTTTTTTATACGAATCTGACAATTGTTTAAATGATTTTTAATACATTTCGAGGAGCATTCATTATTGAATCTTACTTTCGGAACGGCTTTCAAGTTGACGGAGAATGGACCTATTCGATTCCTCCTTGTTTTGTGGAATTCCGAGAGAGGTATCCCAATGAAATTATTACATACTGAAAATTTTATGCTCTGGTTAAAAATTTAGTCACCAATTTTCGAGAAACTGGAAGTGTTGGAAAGAAAGAAGGGTCTGGCAGGCCAAAGAAGATAGTACCTGCTTCAATTGAAACTGTACGACAACGAATCCACAGAAAATAGGAGTCTAGGTTGGAATGAGTCCTCGTAGATTAGTTGGGCCAATATTTTTCGAAGGCACGCTAACTGCAGCAAGGTACAGGAACGAATTATTGCAACCTTTCTTAAATGAACTTTAGGACGATGAGCTATGGGATGGTTTACTGCAACAGAATGGCGCAACAGCTCATGTAGCTGCAGATACAATTAATTTTTTACGCGAATATTTTGATGACCAAATCATTAGTAGGAATACTGCAACACCCTGGCACACTCTCTCTTGTGATATTACTGTTGGACTTTTTTCTATGGCCTTATTTGAAGAACACCATTTTTAAAACTCCAGTTAATGATTTAAACGAACTGAAACTTAGAGTTGAAGAAAACTCTCAAGAAATTAACAACTCATTTCAATTGTTACAAAATGTTTTTGAAGATATGAGAAGACGAGTTCAGAAATGTTTGGAGGAAGAAGGCAGACATTTTCAATATTTGTTGTGATCATTACATTAGTTCAGGTTTATTCATTTCTTTTACTGTTACTCAATAAAAGATTTCTGCTCCTAAAAATGACGTTTCATTATTATTTAATTCCAGCTAACACAACCTAATCTGAAATTAACATTATAAACATTCCTTTAGTCTAGAAAAGACGTGACTTTTCATTCCACAGCCCGCTGGGGATCAACTTTGTTTTGGATCTCTTGATATTAGTTGAAGTTATGTTTAATTTTTTAAATTAGTGTATCGCTTTTTATAGTCTGAAACTGATACAGTATGGTGAAATGGAGGCTACCAAAAGGAGTACTGGTATTAAAGGGAAAGTACTGCATGTAACACCGATTTTTCCTGACATGCATTCTGGTGACGTTGCGTGGTCACGTGACAGGTTCTTCTCTAATTATTTCTACTCTATTAAAGAATGTTTCAGTGTTGTGCCTGTATTTGGGGGGTAACAGTTTTATGATATTTAACTAAAAGTGTAACTATATGCAAATAAATCTGCAATTGTTTTAATATTTAAACAACGTTTGTGAAAATATGCCGCCATTTTAAATTTTAACAAAGACGCCATTTTGGAATGACCTTAAAAAGAAACATTCAGGATAACCAAATTTAGAATTTCTTACCAAAATGCTCTTTTCAATGAAATTCTGTCTCGCCATTAAATGGTAACCATGTTGTAGCTCCAATCGGGTTATACCTGACCGTATGAGGCCACCACGGTGTGTCGTGGGAACAGGAGGACTCCTGCCTAGTTTTAGTTACAGACAAAGCCAAGGCCAACAGTATTTGTACATAGTAAACAATAGGTAAATCCATTGAACTGCTCTGACTATCAAGCCATTAATATTTTTTAATATTAACATTAGGAATTATTTGGAACAATTGGTTGCATATGAATATCTGCGGAGTGGTACAGAGGACCTCCGTATTATTGTTTCCAGTGAGCGTGTCCGTATAATAACGGGTAATAATGGTCATTCATTAGCAACTGTTCTAGAAACACATTTGAGGTAAATATTACTGAAAATATCAGTGTCTGTAAAATTTTTTCTGTACTTTAGTCTAACTTTGCCTTCTACATAACTTTTTATTTAAGTGACTTGCTTCAATGTCAGCCAGTAACATTAACAGAAGGTTCAGAAATCCGACATTATATTGAGATAACAATGCAAGTACCAGGAACCAGTGCAGCCTTGGTTTACCAGGATCCTGTGAAGAAACCAAGAATACGCTGCGATTCCATGGAGCTTGCACATTCTGTTTCACAGCAACTTAGTTATGCTAAGAGATTGTACAATGACAGGCTGCACACACTCATCAACGACAATATTACACAAGTGGAAGACTGAAGTAGTTGAGTAGGGAACTTTAATTTATACCTTATAAAGTAGTGGTTCTGTTTTAATATATGTAAGTGCCTTTTCTGTGTTGGATTTGTTTATTGGTCTTTCAATCATGTTAGTGGATTTTTTATTTAATAAATATTATAAACACAGTGTTAGTTATTTATGAAACTGTAGCTGAACCTGTAGGCTATGCCTCACGCTTTGTTGGGTACATCTTATAAAAATAAGTAAGTTGTGTGGAGATTTTAGAAATACACCTAAAGGCTGATATAAGCGCTTCATTTTGCATATCATTTTGCTTGTGCAAACTTAAGTTGTAAGACATCACTATGTTAGTGTCGACAAGTTGACAGATTTATTAAATTTGTACAGACAATTGTCTGGCTTGAGCGAAACCAAAGCAATTATCTGCAATTACAAGCATATGTAGCGATAAGTTGCAATGTCTGGGTGGCTGTGCGACAGGCATTTATTTAGTCTTTTTAAAAACCTTCCAGTACATCCTTTATTTTGTCTCCCTGATTTGGAATAAAATTCATCATTGTACAATGATTATATAAAAATGTCGAATTTAAAATTAATCTCGCAAGATTTTTTAACAAATTTTATAAGTGTATACAAGGTGACAATAATCTACCCGTGTTGTATGGGTAACTTTGTTATTATAAGAGTTACAGAGTCGGTTAAATTACCAAAGTTGAGCAGAATTTTGACGCGAATTTAATGCCATTTTTGAATTTGACCTAGATTTTCAACTTTTTTAAATATTTTAAAAATACTAAAAATGAACTATTTCTTAAATGTTAAATAATTCCACAACCGTTTATGCTAGAACATAAATAAAAAATGAATTTTGTAGATCTGATTACGTAGAATTCAAAAAAATTATCAAAAAAGTCATGGCCGTCTTGATTTTCGAGATATAAACTAAACTTCCATTTTTTTAAATGGCAATCATAGTTGGCCGTAGGCTCATTAAAAAGCTCTTTTTTTGCTGATTTCAAATATGTATGGGTTGTCCTATCTATTTTTATTAGTTTGCTCAGGATTTACAAAAATAAAAGTATGAAATCAAAAATTTATCTCTAGAAAGAATGGTGTGCCTTGGAATTGGAAAACAAATGATGTAACGACCTGTTTCGTTTGTTCTTATTATCTATTAATGATAGAAAACACCAATCAAAAAGCATACTTGAATTTAATTGCCAACAACCAATAAATTATTAGCTAATAATAAGAAAATAAATTTACGTGAACCTAAATTAAATGAATCATAATAATGTTTCAAAATGCCCACCATTTTCTTGGGCACATAGCTGACACCGTCTTAATATTTCACTCTGCACTTTTAATAAGCTGTTATATCTAATTCCACTAATAGCGGTTCTTATTTCAGTTTTCAATTTTTCAACATTATTAGGCTTCTCTTTATAGACTTTGTCTTTAATTGTTCCCCATAAAAAAAGTCGAGTGGGGTTAGGTCCATACGGACCAAGTATTTTTCTGAGGAAAATTGAAATTCAGAGCGGTATTTATTATTTTTAAGAAATGAATTAGAAGGAATGTTGGACGAAGTTCCGTTAAACCTAATACAGAATTTGAATTATTTGCAGCATGATGGGGCACCTGCCCACAATGCGCAAATTGTATCTAACTACT